>JABUQX010126518.1:0-15000 GCA_015478945.1 Trachelipus rathkii | reverse complement strand
CAAAATCTCCAAAATCATATCAACCTGTTTTACGACAAATTTTACGTTTATAAATCCACTTACTACCATATTGCGTTAACGCAACCTAACCTATATTCATAATACAAATACTGCACCTACTCAAATTAACTTTACTCTCACCTAAATATTTCACTTTCTGAACTTAACGCAACCTAACCTATATTTATTATAAAAATTCTCCATAATAAATTTCAACCTTTACACTTCTCTTAACGATCCTAAACACATTATCGAAAGCTACTCTATTTCCTTATTCCAAATTTACACTTTAATATTTGATTCCAAATTATGTTTTCACTATCAACTCTAACCAACTTCTAATAAATAGTACTTTCCGCTGTTTTAAATATTCACTATTTTAGCTGACATTTTAATTCATTGTTTAAATTGTACTCCTATCTGCATTAAATCTTTAGGTTTTAAGTATTAATTTTTATCATTATAAAAATTCATTATTCACGAGCTACAATTTTAAATATACATAATTTAAGTTATCTTACCCGATTTCACGGGACACGAAACTTCTAAGATGGTTACCACTGAAACCTCTTCGCAGCAACAATAACACTTTTTTTGCTAACCATACACTTTGCTGTTAACTATTACTTTAACGATCACAACTTTTATGACAAAATCCAATTTAAGAACCACTTGAACTTTTAAAGACTTGTTGCTCACAAAACCATCCAAGAATAAATATCTTTTTTCGCTCACGAAATCCTTCGTATTTGAATTTGCATTTGCGGATTTAGTTGGTTTAAGAATCAATCTGGCATAAGAACCAACCTACCATACAACTCCCCCTCCAAGATTGTAACACAATCTTCAAAAGAAAAAAAAATTCAACAACCAATACTACTAAATAACCACTGAACCTCACTTCATTTGTCCCGTTGATGCCCTTCTTCGTGCCTCAGTTCTCCTTTCATATTCAATGATCCTCCTCATCACATTTGGCTGTTCTGGCACGGATCCTCTCGACCTGGTCATCGGTACCATATATACATCTGAATCCGATAGACTCTTTTCTTGGTCCTCACGACCAGTACCCATCATCATTGCATCAGGTACCTCACCCACTTCCAACAACTCATCATATATAGACCGTGGTCTATATTCGGAACCCTCCGGACTGGTCACCATGATGTTGACCTCTTCTACACCTTCTACTTGCTCCACCACTGGTTCCTCTACTTCTTGCTGTATGACCGAGTCCACTTCTTGACCTTTATTAGAGTCCACCTCCTGATTCATAGTTGATTCCACTTCCTGCTCCATAATGAAGTCCACTTCGTCACCACTTTCGTCACTAATATGGACTCCCAACGAGTAGCTATTTTCCGGAAACATTAGTGATTTTACAAATTTGCTAATATCATAATCACTTTCCATACCACCATCCACCTCCTCTTCATCGAACCAGTCGCGGTACTCACTAGCATCGATGGGTGAAAGCACCGTACCGTAATCTTCCGTTTGGGTTCCTTTAGTCTCACCTACAAGTTCCTCCGTTTGTACCGCTACACTCTTTTTGCCATCTCTTTCTTTCATTGCCATCTGTTTCAACAACCGCCAAGCTTCCTCTATTCGAAACCTTCGTTTCCGCTGCGTCTCGGACCCTCGTGAAACCACTACTCATTCTTGGCTCCGACATGTCCCGGGCAATGGCGGAGCAGGTTCGTTTCCCGAACCTAATGGTTTATTCTTTCTCCATTCATCAAATTCTCCTTTCAATGGACAAGTCTGTCCCCAATGTCCAACCTCTCCACAAAGAAAACACTTTCTTTCCACTGTTCTTGGGGGACCTTGCTCTTGCTCCCTATTGTCATTTCGACGCTGAAACCCGTACCCCATCCTTGCTCCACAATCCATAAGCTTATGCTCATTACTGCCACATCCTAGGCACCACCCTCTGAACCTCCAACAGTCTCTTTTTACGTGGCCTACCTTGTCACAATGATGGCACCTTATTCTTTGCCCACTGTATGACCTACTACTCCTTCTACTATACTCCCTTGGTGCATCGTTCCGTTGCGGTGCCGGTCTCCCATAACGGACCTGGTCCGCATATGTCCTCCTCTGGTTGCCTTCTTGTTGGATGGCTGCCCATATAGGAATAGCTTCAGCTTCTGGTTCCGATTGATCTTCTAGTTCATCTTCTTCTTGGGCCCAACTCACCATATCCTTCCACCGTACCTTCATACTCTCCTTCTCACTTCCCATCCGTAACTTAAACCTTCTGGCCACTTTTTTAGGCAGGCAGTTCACGAACTGCTTCTTTAGGATCCCAGTATCCCTCTGATCTTCTTCTGTTGCTGCCTCATACGTTGTCTGCATGCGCAGAGCAAACTCTGCGATCTTTTCATTTTTCCTAATCTCCATCTTCCAGAATTCTTTCTGAAGATCCATCACCTCACTATCTTTCTCCTCTTTGCACCAACTACGCAGCCTTGACACGATAGTTACATACTTCATTTTCGCTCTGTATATACTGTAGTATGTTCTTAGGGGACCACCCTCCAAAAAGCTCCTCAATTCAACAGCCCACCGATTCTTGTCCTTTCCAAGCTGTTCCTTTGCGTACCTCTCAAAGTCTTCGATGAAGGCGTCGAAGGTCTGTACCTTGTCTCGTCCGTACTTTAAAGGTTTTACCGCTTTTGTGTTAGCTCTACTGTAAGTGCGCATCACCTCCAAAAGTTCACCAGCCAAGATGATGAGCACTCTATTAACTGCCATACCGGGTTCCATACCCGATTCTTCTAGTTCTACCAATCTCTTTAACCACAACTTACCACCTTTATCTAACTCACTGTCACCTTCTGACTCTACTTCTGTCACCGAACTGTCATCTACTGTATACTTTCTTACATGTCTTCTTCTTTTGTTCCTCCTTCTCTTCTTCTTGCCACCACCTTCACTTTCAGTTTCACTTCTATTATCAAAGATGTCATCATCGTTCTCCTCATAATCCTCTTCCCTATACCTCAGTGCATACTGCACTTTTGGTTTTATCCTACCTATCTCCTTCTTTCTTACTGATTGTTCTACATTTGACTTCTCTTTTCTTTTGTCACCCTGTTGCTGTACCGTACTATTGTTCACCTCAACCTGTTGCTCTATACCAGGGTTCTTTCCTGTTGCTTTTAAACCCTGTACACAACTCTCCAATACTGTTGTTACATTACCTACATCTAAATCATTTACTTCTCAACAACTAATGCCTGTTGTAATTCGTTTAGTAAGGCCATTACCTTTAATCCTCCTTTTGCACCTCCATCATTTTCTTTGTCAGTACCCACCATACTGCTTCTCTTTACTATATCAATTTATACAGATGAAAAATACGTGAGAACAGGAGAAAAAAAATATTTACTTAAAAAAAAAATTTCCTTTATCAGTGTGTGTGTGTGTGTAAATCCCCACACCCAAAATGTAAATTCGAAAATGTATAATAGAATAAATCAATTGGGTACCACTGTATGTGTGTACCACAAACGAATATATACACCACTCCCACACCGAAATAGTAAAAAAAAAAAAAAATCAAATGCACGAAAAATATCAAAATATAATCAGTTAGGTACCACTGTGTATGTGGGTACCTTAAAATCAAGTGTAAAATAAATAAATAAATAAATTTCACACTAAATATCGAAGAGCTTCAAATTCAAAAGCTCAATACCACTAAATAAAATTCAATTCAAAAAATAAATAAATGATTTAAATAAATAGTTCTAAGAGCCTCAATAAATTTCAAACAAAAATCAAAAAAAAATATAAGGGCTCCAGATAATATAAAAGCTCCACACAATATTCAAAACTATAGTAGCTATACACACTATAAGAGCTTCACAAAATCTTGAAGTCCCAAAGCTCCGCAAAAATGTACAGCTCCACACAAAAAAATTTTTTTCGAAATGTAAGAGCTCCACAAAATTATAATAGCTCCACACAAAATCTTGAAATGTAAGAGCTCCACCAAAAAAAATATCAAGTTCCACGCAAAAAAAAAAAATTTCGAAATGTAGGAGTTCCACAAAATTATAATAGCTCCACACAAAATCTTGAAATGTAAGAGCTCCGCAAAATTGTAATGGCTCCAAACAAAATTTTGAACTATAAGAGCTCCGGAAAATAAAAGCTCCACAAACAAATTTTTTTTTGAAATATAAGAGCTCCACAAAATGTTAGGCTCACAAAAATCTTGAAATATAAGAGCTCTGGAAAATATAAGCTCCACAAAAAAAATATAAATTTTTTTTTTTTCGAAATATAAGAGCTCCGCACAATGTTAGGCTCACAAAAATTTTGAAATATTAAGAGCTCCGGAAAATATACAGCTCCACGAAAATTTCGAAATAAGGAGCACAACAAAATATATATAACAGTTCCTACATAAAAGAATATTGAAAAAGGGCACGTTCAAACTTCATATATTATTTACGATATCAAGTGTTTGTTCCTTACTTCTTAATACCACTATCCTTTGAGAGATTAAAAAGAAAAAAAAAAAATTCGCCAACAAAAAAAATTTTTTTGGCAACTCGACGAAAATTTTTTTTCTCTACCTACAGTTTTTTGTAGATTCCACACCTATGCTCTCTCACTATACCTGGTACGCCGAACCCACCACTTGAAGACGCCGAACGAGCCACCAAAATATGTTGCCGGACTCTACTACTTGTTAACGGAGGACACCACCAATCACCCCCTTCAGGCAACCGTATTACTGTGTCAAGGCAAGGGACCACGTCTCTAACAGGGGTTCGGAGAAAAACACCAGATAAATATTTTCATTATATAATACCGAGAAATACTGATAAATATATATATATATATATATATATATATATATATATATATATATATATATATAAATACTATATATATATATTTTTATCATATATAGAAAATATATATATATATATATATATATATATATATATATATATATATATATATATATATATATATATATATATATATATATATATATATATATATATATATATATATATAATATATATATATATATATATTAATATCTATATATATCTATATATATATATATATAATATATTATATATATAAGTGCACACCTTCAACTATTTTAACTAAACCCGTATCTATATATATATCCCCCAAAATATTAATATATACACAAATTTTCAATAAACCAGCGGCATTAAAATTCAAATTCAACAAATGCTGCATTAAATATACAATCTCTCCAATATATAAATATATAAACCGTACTGCGTATTACTTTAGAAATACTTATAAAAGAGACTCTACCAACGTAACTTTGTCAGTGTCCAATCACTGCGAACCTCCAAACACTCCGACCCAATGACAAGTCCACTGATGGTGTTCCACAACCACACCTTGATGCTCCTCGTGGTAGTAGTGAGTGCTACGATGGCACCCGCAACTTCTTCGTCTGTTATAGGGAGTGCTATACCGGCACCCTCCTATTCTTCTTAGAACGTAGTGAGTGCTACTGCGGCACCCTCAACTCCTTCGTCTGTTATAGGGAGTGCTATACCGGCACCCTCCTATTCTTCTTGGAACGTAGTGAGTGCTACTGCGGCACCCTCAGATTTTTCGGAGTGTCCAATTACGTTATCCACTCGGACACCACCACTACAGGAGACTGACACTGGTTTCCACACCAAGCTCCGCACAGGATCCACACTGAGCCTCGTACTGGGTCCGCACTAGATCGGGTCTCCAACAGGTTCGCACCAGGTCTCCAACCGGTCCTTAAACAAAAAAATACCTATATATATATTCTAATACGTATTTTAATAATAATAATAATAATGATGAAATCAATAACGACAACAATAATAGTAAAATAATATATATATGTGCATAGGTTAGTCATATACTTGTAAAAATGTGTTTGTAGTTGTAAATAAATACCAACACTAAATAATGTACAAATGTAAAAATAAAAATAATAATAAAATTAAAAAATAATTATATTATAATAAAAATAAATAATAATAATAAATAATAATAATAATAATAATAATAATAATAATAATAATAATAATAATAATAATAATAATAATAATAATAATAAAATTAATAATAATAATAATAATAATAATAATAATAATTAATAATAATAATAATAATAAATAATAATATAATAATAATAATAAAATAATAATATAATAATAATAATTAATAGATAATAATAGATAAAACAGTCAAGACACTGCCAAATAATGAAATAAAATAGATATCAAACTGAACATGCTATAAAACCTTGAGATTAAGAAAAAGATTAATAAAATGATATAAAAAATGTACTGAAAAAATAAATAAAATAATAATATAAAAATTGAATAATAAAAGGAGAATAAAAAATTAGAATAGAACAATTGATATAAATACTAATAAAAAATAATAATAAAAAATAATAAAAAATAATAAAAAATAGAACACAAATGAACAAAACACACGCAAATGTTAGGGAGATATTAATAATAATGAGAAAACGAGATAAAAAGTAAAAAAAGAATAACGGAATACGATGAATGGAGTAATAAAAAAAAAACATAAATAAAAAAATAACTGCCAAAAATACTTATCAATAATGAAAAGGCTAACATTAGATAATAATAGAAATTAATCATATACCAATAATAAATGATAAATAGTAAAATAAAAATGAAAAATTAAAAAAAAATGAGCTAATTAAAAAATAAGAATAAAAATACAGATAGAAAATAAAAGTAATATATAATTATTTTATCATAATAATATAATTAATAATAAGATAAATAATAATTAGAAATATATAATTAATAAACACATACATTGCCCTTCCAATCAAGCCTACGTACTCTGATTCCCAAACAAAAATATGTACATCACCTAACCATCTTTCAAGGGCAAGCCACCATTTTAGAATACCGCCCTCCCAACAACCTCCAACAATAATAAAACGCGAACCTGTGAATACTCTCACATCTTCTCCACCTGATCACCAATACGATCTCTCCCTACCCCACGATAAACCTTTGCACAACCGACATCCGACACCCCGTCCGAGAACTATATTTCTTTTTCCGAAAGTCAACCAAGTTAGCAGTTTTTGGAAAACTGAGAACAAGACATAGTAAAAAAAATAGGTTATAACTGAATCAGCAAATCATCCACTAAAAACAATACCAACAACATGAGCACCAAGCCAAAATAATGTAATATAAACCATACAGTTTACTAGTCTAGGTAAGAGATCCATATCACAATTATCTCAGGCAAAACAGATAACACTGACCAGGCGACCTTATTAAATGAGCCTATATGCTGACCGCGACCCTTCCCCTCT
Source organism: Trachelipus rathkii (assembly GCA_015478945.1). Lineage (NCBI taxonomy): Eukaryota > Metazoa > Arthropoda > Malacostraca > Isopoda > Trachelipodidae > Trachelipus > Trachelipus rathkii. The sequence goes on along the minus strand of JABUQX010126518.1, from coordinate 7,634 downwards.
CGCCGACGGGCACTTGAGCGTGTTTTGACCAGGCAACCTGAATCCCTATTTCCCGACAGCCCCAAATTTCTCCTTCGCCCGGGCCTGACCTGAGTGGTTAGAGGCAACCAAAAAAAGTTTTTGAAGAACCCAAACTTTGAGAAACCCAAAAATTTTTTGAGAAAGACCCAAAATTTTTATTGAAGAACCCAAATTATTTTGTATTAGTAATAGAATGCCCTAAGTATATTTTGAGCAACCCTGAAGATAGATCGGAAAGATAAAGGGGATTTAGCCGTACCAAACGGTTAGCTGTTATGAAGCAACCGTATAAGTGTACGTTACCCCACCCTAAGATTTTATTAGAATAGAACCATTAATGATTTTGAAGAACACCTAAATTTGTAGATGGAGTTTAAGGACAAACCACTAAATTTAAATTTGGCAACCTAATCTTTTATTACGGCAACCACAAATTTTGGAGCAACCCTTCGAAATAGAAGGGTTGGACCGCCAAACGGTATGCGTAAGCCGTACGTGAACGTTACCTACACCCAAAAATTTTAATCGACCATCCCTAAATTGGTTTACTCTTCCAGGAGATCAGACTGGTGCTTTTGGCGGCCTCAGATTGAACGGTACATGTCCTCTAAGGGTTCAGCAGCCAATATATTATAACGGGTGCGGTTTGCTGATCATGGCAGGCACCGTATAAATGTGGGATATTAGGAAAAAGAGCGGGACCAGCGATAAATACAGCAAGTTTAAACCTAATAAGATCATTGCACCAAATGGAGAGATATCTTCGGCACTGTGAACACAATAATGACCAGAAGATAACCAAGGGATCAAAAGCTGTGTTCGCGCAGCCCACCCGGTAATGGAATGTTGCTCGCCACGCCTTGGGAGGGGGAGCTGAGCCCCATATATCTCAATATAAGAAGGTATGATAACAGTCAAGTGAAATCACCAACTGGCACCAATACCAGGCCACCCATATGACACTCATCCAAAAATAAGGACCACAAAATAGTAACACAATTTAAACAAAGGCGTTAGATGAAACTCGACTCATACACGTGGCGGGTGGAACACACAATAGACACACATGGGTCAAAAACATGAAGGCCGTACACACTACAGCCGAGTATTAACAACCACAGGGACATAAATCGAATCACTTACATTTAATGGAGCACCACGAAATGGACAGAATTGGAACACAAAGAGTCAAGGAAAACATTATTAACAGTGGCAACCAAAACAGGGTCATAATCAACTGATGGACGGCATCTATATACACAGGCAGTCGATACACTCACCCATAGACACTTACATTTTAGCCCGAGCCTAAGACACCCAAACCCAGGAGGATATCACACCAACCACGTCACGAGGAAGAATACATAGCGTGAATGAACTGCTCTATGGAGAGGGGAAGAATGTCGATTCAAGTGGGCCACGTAAAAACCACGCAAAACGTATGGAAAAGAACAATACTGGATTATAACAGTGCATTCGAGGCCAGAAGTGGTGCAGATGAGACTCACACGCGCTCGAGAGAGTTGGCAGGTCAAGGGAAAGATAGCAGGAGGTTATGACACAGGAATTGAGCGCAGGGGTCAGAGCAACAACGGGATGAGAGCTCGCCCAAAGTGAGAACCAAGCAGCGAGAGAGTAGGGCGGCACAAGATGAGAACAAACAAGGTGAACACAAGGAACTTAGTGCGCACGAGAGAATGAAGCGCAAACGATGACGCAGAATAGCCACCATGACAACGGTCGTGAAAAGAGACCGGAAAGGAACGAGTATGGACCACCCAAAAAAAAATACCCACATGAGATGACTCAATCTGCAACAGAACAGTGCGCACTGTGTTTTTACAAGCGAACTGGGCTAGAGAAACCATATGCCCACCACAATGGAGCCCAATATAAGAAAATAACTTGGCCATGGCATGAAGCTAAAAATGAGTGCATAACTCACCCTTCACGAGTTGTAACAAATTACCTCACAACCGTGGTGTGGCAATCGCAAGGCCAATGCAATGACCCGAGACTCGCCAAAAGGAGAACTATCAGGTGAGCTAAATAATTGGAGCAAAAGATCTCGCCGGTAGGATATAGCCCTGTCAACCACCAGAAACCGCCCCTCAAACTAATGACGCCTTAGAATACAAGTGTAATCTAAAAAACAGCTAAATTAAACACACAGATAACAAAGATGTCACTTATAACACAACTGATTCAACCCTTAAATTGAGGCCAAGACTTATAAACTTAAGGCCCGGCGACAACTAGGACACGTTAATATACGCCCCACTTACACTCGGCTGCCCATAGACACTAATATAAACAGCTGTACAACCTCACGACACCTGACAATATCATTTTGTGACGTGCGGACGAACGGCATGGCAACCCCTGCCAAAAACAGAATGCCGAGTATTGCCCCACATCAAAGCAATATGATGTCCTCCCAACTTATATCGATGGTAGCGAAAATCTCAGCTCATAAGATTAAATGACAAGGTCACATATACCAGCCGCTCCTTTGATAATGCTCATCAAAACTTCTCGAAAAACAGAAAGAGATATCACCACAGATAGTATTGAAAGGCCAAAAAATATAAACCTAACAAATACTTCTGAGAAGACTAGAGACACAGTGTCACAGGTCTTCTGCAAGCGCACAGTAGAGCCGAGAAAATGAGGCGCCTCCAGTAGGTTAGATGACTAATCTCGATCCTGGTCTCGAAAAATGAATCCCGGAAATCATTAATATTTTGTGATCAGACAGAAAGTCTTCTACATACACCAGTATGCCAAATCAGAATGGGTTCGCACACCTAGCCAAGGGTCAAGGCGCACGGGGAAAAGGCGGCAAGCCGAGACGGAGCAGCAGCAGAAGGAAAATGAATAGAAACGACCACACCGCGCACAGAAAAAGAAGAAAATCACCGAACAGAGCGACACCAACCGCACAACCCGCAAAGGACTGGCCGACCACCGACCGTTGAAAGAGAGCGATCTAACCGCACAACGCGAGGCCAGCAGCGCGGCAGAGCCAGGCGCGGCCCCGCCTCGCCCGGCACGACCGCCCGGTCGCAAAGGTGGAAGCCCCAAAGAAGAAGCACGGCGCCTACGAGCGACAACGCAAGGGCTCAGCTGTGGACACATAGAAACAGTGACGGGATCAGGACCATGCGCCAGCAGAGACAGCACCCGAACGAGGGCGGCAAAAAAATTAATATAGCCTGCATGATGAGGATGCGGAACATGAAAAATAATATAATATGATTTCTATGGAGAAATTCAGTCGATTTAAAATCTACATAATCAACTATACCCATTTATTTTATTAATTATTAAATAAACATATTTCAGCGCAATTTACCTAAACTGATAGATAGGCATTCATTACAGAGAGCCTAATTATTTATAACATTACATATAATATTTATTAACATTATTATTTAGAATGATATAATAAAATGCTTTTGTACTATCATACTCTGGATACTAAATTCCTCACTAAAATATTTATATCTCCGAAACAGCTCCCTGATTTATGTAAGAATAGAAAAAAATCCAGAAGTGATAACTGGAATATATAATAATCATTTTATTAATTTATATACAATTTAAGTAAGAGAAAATGAATTTTAATTAAAAGCATAAAAACTTATAACATACCTTTAAGTAATGCCAAGTAAATCAGTATAAATCAATAAGGAATAAAAAAGGTTAGTTAGACCTAAACATGATCACCTTAAAGGGTAAATAAGAAGAAGAGTAAAAAAAATAAGTAGAGCTTATTAGTGATTTAGCATGAGCTTACATGCTTATAAACTTATCTGGCGTTTGAACCTCGCTGGAATTAACTCGACTACATGGTGGAGCATTAGCGCAATTTAAAACTCCACGGCCATACATTGATTCAACCACTATATGCATCATATAAAAAGCAGAGATACAGGATATACAAGGAACAAATCGAAAGACGATAGATCGGCTCCGACTTGAACCTGACAGGCACCAATAAACAGGGACCACTATACAGCAACACACACGGTAGCAATACATATGGTAGACGAAAATGCATCCACTGACCTGGGCAATACTATAAACTTAAGCGGCACTCAAGATAAGACCCATGTATATTCATAGCGGTCTATACATAGGCAATGTAACTCATGATATAGTACTTATACTAATGAGAATATATTAAATAACATTTTATCATTAGTACAATTATACTGTTTTTAAACTAATTTCTGAACGATTTACTGATCTATATAATAAACTCATGTATTATTTAACATGCTATTAAAAAGATCGATATTGTATTTACAATGCAGATATATTTAATAAACGTACATAAGTAGTATTATAAAAATAGAACATTCCCCAACAGCCTATAAAGCACCAACAGAGGTAAGAAGTCAGAGTAATTCAATAGAGGATGCGTACATATCATCCAAGGGGATTAGTATAGAAACGTATCCTTGTTTTACTGTTTTTAAAAACTGACATTAATTAACTCATGTTTTACTGCTTAAATAAAACATATATAATGTTTTACTGCTCATATAACTCAATATATAACCTCACATATAATGCCAAACCACCGGTATATCAAACCAGAATAACCAGCGAAACTCCCTGGAAAAGCAACCCGTCGAAATCCAGATAAAAAAATAACAATTAGAAGGACAGGAAAAGTGGACCCTACACCCCTTATAACCACACACAACGAGTAGAGGAGAAAAAAACAGCAATAATATGAAGATCACCTCGCTTATAATGATAATTTAAACCTGGCTTACTCGCATATACCAACATTCTTTTCTTTCACACTGCCACTAAATTAACATTATACCTCTAGCATCCTTAAGCTGAGCGTATAGATAACAAACATCAATCACTGCCCTGGTTAGTACTGCGCGAATTGTAACTACCGCGACACTACCTCAACCTGTTTTACTGCACTTAAAATATTATCCCCAAATTAACTATAGTATTAACACCTTCACGAATTTCACGCATCTATATTTCCAGATTCCTTTACACTCTCAAACAATGATTTATGAGCTCTCACTCTTAATCATCTTAATATCTACTGTCCTTATGATTCTATCTGATATCTAACAAATTTCATAATATCTCGATAACCCATACCCACCCAACACAGCGTATGCGCGTCCATCTCTACCTCTAACCATGCCTATTTGTTATTATTACTTCATAAGACCACACAACCATATCTAATAAAAAAGATACACACACACACACATCACAACACAACCCAACACAACATATACCGTAAGCAGCCACTTCACATGATGGACACTATAATACTAAAGCACACTGTATACACCAGCCTCACCCATGAGCACATTATAAAGCAAAAACATTTACACCATTAGACACTTACATTTACACTTATACACACCGCAACAGAGGTACAGCAGCAGCGATAACAACACACGCAAAGCACACCGGGCAACAAAGAACAGATCAACAGACAAACGAGCACCGGAAAACTTACCATAGACACCAAATAACCACCTGAAATAACAGCATACGTCACAAATATAGACAACCACATAAAAGATTAAATAACAACAAACAATTTTGCGACATATCCAAATGACAGACTTATTACAACCCCTCATCACCCCTACCCAGGTAGGCCAAAAAGCACTTACATTTTACACTATAACGGACCCACCAAAGCAACAGATCCCCAACTGCAACAGGCCACAGCAAAAAAATTTAACTATAACAACTCAACACCAGGCAGAAAGTCCTCTCACTATTTAACAGCTCAACGGAACAAGAAATTATACTTAACAACTCACACACACCCAAGATTTGACATATACAACTCAACAAGATTGTACATTACACATCATCAACCAGAATATATAACTTACAACAACACAGAAAAGCTCCAATTAAACTTATCAACAACACAAAACACATAATTACAGAATTACATCACACACCGAACCATGGTACTGAATACAAATATCAACCACAGATTACAGGCACCCAGATTCTAAAGCGTTAAGACACACAACACACAACTAAACATCTATCTCTAATACTATCACACAACACCAAAAACAGCCACACAACCCACAACAACGCACAACTCAGCACCTAAAACGGTACGACACAATAAAGCGAGAGAATAATAAAAAATAAGTATATATATAACCGAAAACCATCATTAAGTATAAAGGTTTTGAAACACTATATAAAAACACGTGAACACTGATACGGTAACCACATATAAATTAAAAGTTTTCAACTTCAGAACTAAACATTATATAAATTTTCACAATATGAATAGGATAAGAACTCAAGCCATACCCAAAATACTATCATAGAAAATTGAACGAAAAATGAATTTATGTATTAACTAGTTATAATACTATTTGTATTTAATAAAGTAGATATAAAGATCAAAATAATCAAAAGTTTTTATAAAAAATAACTTTTAACTAAAAAATATATTTATGAAAAAAAATATTTAAGTTAAAAATCAAATAAATAATTTAGACGGAGCTTTGAAAAATCAAAAATAAACTATCAGTCAGGTAAGCCCACACTAGCACCCCATATTACTACCAAGGATAATTGCCACGAGTTAATGTTCATATTGACTTAACTGACATTATACAATTCATACTATTGCACGATAGATTAAAAGATATATAGAAAGTATAAAAAATAACTAAAAAAAAAAAGTTCTTCTCTGCTAAAAAAAATACAACAGTACAAAGCTAATTTATATGTGCACATAAGCAAAGTACTGTTCGTAACAAAAAGTATCTTGTATTATAAGTAAAGCACAAAAACAGATATGATATCACACTATTAATACAGATTTTCAGTTATTATGTCCACTCCAGACTGTTAACTAGATAAATAGTTATCGACCACAAAGTCTCATTCCCATTTACAACATCTAAACAAATTCGCGAATAGACATTTTCCTTTATAATATAATCCAATTAGCCCTCAAAATTACAAGTCACACCTATCCTAACTCTAAATACCCCACAAATCAGTCCATTAGTCCGACTGATTTTGACAATTCCATCACGAGAAACACACAACCGCAACCTCCGACCCCCCTCCCCCCCTTAACCAAGATCTGACCCGAACCAACATGACCCCTACATACACTCTGGTATAAAATGTAGTTATAAAAACTAACTCTCATTGAGCGATACACTCTACACACCTAATATAATCCCGTAGCCACACGCGTGACCCAGCACTCCACTCAGGACCCACCTCAAAATTCACCCAGCGTCACAAACAACCTACATACTTTCAAACTGACCTCTTTGATATCTGCCCCTAAAATTATGACACCAATAGCCAAAAATTAAAGCGTCAGTTAGGCCTCAGTCACAAACCTGTAGTCTAAATTTCAGGAAATAAAAGCCTACTTTTGACAAAATCCCCAAAAACCGCAACGCATATCCGCAAGCGTCTCATTTTCACGACAAGACATAAACGCCAAAAAAAAAACCACACACACACCACCAAAGAAATAACGTCCAGAGCAAACGCCGTCAAAAGCTCCCAGACCCAGCCAACCCAAATACCTCCAAGATAGATTCCATCTTCCCTCT
>JABUQX010126517.1:0-39816 GCA_015478945.1 Trachelipus rathkii | reverse complement strand
AGTTATTACAGAATAAATACCGAATCAGAATAAAATAGATATTCTTCTTTTCGATACTAGTTATTACAGAATAAATACCGAATCAGAATAAAATAGATATTCTTCTTTTCGATACTAGTTATTACAGAATAAATACCGAATCAGAATAAAATAGATATTCTTCTTTTCGATACTAGTTATTACAGAATAAATACCGAATCAGAATAAAATAGATATTCTTCTTTTCGATACTAGTTATTACAGAATAAATACCGAATCAGAATAAAATAGATATTCTTCTTTTCGATACTAGTTATTACAGAATAAATACCGAATCAGAATAAAATAGATATTCTTCTTTTCGATACTAGTTATTACAGAATAAATACCGAATCAGAATAAAATAGATATTCTTCTTTTCGATACTAGTTATTACAGAATAAATACCGAATCAGAATAAAATAGATATTCTTCTTTTCGATACTAGTTATTACAGAATAAATACCGAATCAGAATAAAATAGATATTCTTCTTTTCGATACTAGTTATTACAGAATAAATACCGAATCAGAATAAAATAGATATTCTTCTTTTCGATACTAGTTATTACAGAATAAATACCGAATCAGAATAAAATAGATATTCTTCTTTTCGATACTAGTTATTACAGAATAAATACCGAATCAGAATAAAATAGATATTCTTCTTTTCGATACTAGTTATTACAGAATAAATACCGAATCAGAATAAAATAGATATTCTTCTTTTCGATACTAGTTATTACAGAATAAATACCGAATCAGAATAAAATAGATATTCTTCTTTTCGATACTAGTTATTACAGAATAAATACCGAATCAGAATAAAATAGATATTCTTCTTTTCGATACTAGTTATTACAGAATAAATACCGAATCAGAATAAAATAGATATTCTTCTTTTCGATACTAGTTATTACAGAATAAATACCGAATCAGAATAAAATAGATATTCTTCTTTTCGATACTAGTTATTACAGAATAAATACCGAATCAGAATAAAATAGATATTCTTCTTTTCGATACTAGTTATTACAGAATAAATACCGAATCAGAATAAAATAGATATTCTTCTTTTCGATACTAGTTATTACAGAATAAATACCGAATCAGAATAAAATAGATATTCTTCTTTTCGATACTAGTTATTACAGAATAAATACCGAATCAGAATAAAATAGATATTCTTCTTTTCGATACTAGTTATTACAGAATAAATACCGAATCAGAATAAAATAGATATTCTTCTTTTCGATACTAGTTATTACAGAATAAATACCGAATCAGAATAAAATAGATATTCTTCTTTTCGATACTAGTTATTACAGAATAAATACCGAATCAGAATAAAATAGATATTCTTCTTTTCGATACTAGTTATTACAGAATAAATACCGAATCAGAATAAAATAGATATTCTTCTTTTCGATACTAGTTATTACAGAATAAATACCGAATCAGAATAAAATAGATATTCTTCTTTTCGATACTAGTTATTACAGAATAAATACCGAATCAGAATAAAATAGATATTCTTCTTTTCGATACTAGTTATTACAGAATAAATACCGAATCAGAATAAAATAGATATTCTTCTTTTCGATACTAGTTATTACAGAATAAATACCGAATCAGAATAAAATAGATATTCTTCTTTTCGATACTAGTTATTACAGAATAAATACCGAATCAGAATAAAATAGATATTCTTCTTTTCGATACTAGTTATTACAGAATAAATACCGAATCAGAATAAAATAGATATTCTTCTTTTCGATACTAGTTATTACAGAATAAATACCGAATCAGAATAAAATAGATATTCTTCTTTTCGATACTAGTTATTACAGAATAAATACCGAATCAGAATAAAATAGATATTCTTCTTTTCGATACTAGTTATTACAGAATAAATACCGAATCAGAATAAAATAGATATTCTTCTTTTCGATACTAGTTATTACAGAATAAATACCGAATCAGAATAAAATAGATATTCTTCTTTTCGATACTAGTTATTACAGAATAAATACCGAATCAGAATAAAATAGATATTCTTCTTTTCGATACTAGTTATTACAGAATAAATACCGAATCAGAATAAAATAGATATTCTTCTTTTCGATACTAGTTATTACAGAATAAATACCGAATCAGAATAAAATAGATATTCTTCTTTTCGATACTAGTTATTACAGAATAAATACCGAATCAGAATAAAATAGATATTCTTCTTTTCGATACTAGTTATTACAGAATAAATACCGAATCAGAATAAAATAGATATTCTTCTTTTCGATACTAGTTATTACAGAATAAATACCGAATCAGAATAAAATAGATATTCTTCTTTTCGATACTAGTTATTACAGAATAAATACCGAATCAGAATAAAATAGATATTCTTCTTTTCGATACTAGTTATTACAGAATAAATACCGAAAGAGAGAACTGAGGAATAATTAATCACCAGTCGAGCGTTCCTCTATAGTAATATATTATATAATATTTACAGAATTATTTAAATATATGTATTCAAAATCTTCTTATTGAGAATAGATTATCGAAAGACTTCATAGAATAAGAACGTAAAATTAAAGGTATAGTCCGAATATAGCAACAGTATAGCGAATATAAGTGTAATTATATATTAAGCTCCAGTCACGAGGATATTATAGGGAATCGATATTGAAAGTTAGAAAGATTAGAATAAAACGAAAAATACAATTATTTCCAAAGAAGATAGAAATATGACGAAACAAGTCAGAACCCAAAGTTTAGAGAAACATTTAGAAAGTGTGAATACATTATTGCATGAGACTTACACCTAACCTTCTTAAAATATTAAGCTAAAATAGTATAAGCAGAAAATTAAACATATCTTTAATAAGTTTGAATAAAGTAAGTTATATAGCGATACAAATAGGAATATAGGCTTCGGTAAATATTGTACTACTCTGAGTGGTTATTAGAAAAACAAAGATATATTATAATTGAGAAAATCAGTTCAGCCTTAGCACAAGTAAGTACAATAAATACAAGAAAGGGAGAGATGAAGCAAGAGGCATAAATTAGAATAACATTTGAAAATTGCAAATGGCGACTAAGTATAATACGTCGTCGTACCTAGAAAAGATACTTGACCTTTCCGCGTAGAAAAATAAAAAAGTTATTTTAAGATTTCATAAAGAGTTGATCTGTGCTGAATTCCGAAGATTAAATTGTAGAAATTGTGAAGTTATCTTAGTATATATAGATATTTATGAAGACTACGTTAATCTTTGAAATCAGCAACATCACATTAGAGGCTAAATTATTGCAGCGAGGATATAACACCACATATTAAGACCTCTATGGTTTATAAATCTCAAACTTGTATGCATGCGAAGAAGAAGAAATGAAACAATATTGACATTTGACAGTTGATATTTATTTATTATTCATTAATATATATTTTAATTTATGAAAAATATATGTATCAATTCCTATATTATACATATAAATCATGCTATCAACGATCATCAAATATCTTAACCGGAATGAAATTAAAATAAAACATTTTAATTTAGAGTACTGTAATGTTTCGAGAGAGAGTTAAGATAGTGAGTAGATAGATAGATATATATATAATATAATAGAATGCAATATATATAATATAATGAGAAAGATAGATGAAAGAGAGTAGTAGATAGTAGAGTAATCACAGGATCGCAATTATAGAAGCGCGAACTGCCCGGCAGAAGAGGACACGACGATTTAAAAGAAGGAGCAAATACAAGAAAATAAGTTTATGTAAACTAATGAAAGAAGGAGAGAGTGTGCGAGCGGAGATACACGGCACGTTCCCTGGGATGGTACATTAACTAGCGTTTGAGTCTAGTAGCATGTATCTACAGACCGCTAAGCTATAGAACATATTTTAAGCTTTAAAAACTTGGTGCAAGATAAGACTTTGAGTTTTTTTACCTTATTGAAAATGTAATTATAGGACATGTGCTACTGTGATACATGTTGAATGTTAAGTGACGGGAATATATTATGATTGTTGGTGGTATTCAGAGAGTAATTGATGTACTTCGAGAACAAGAAAGATTGAAGTCTGAGCGAGTTCAGAGATTGAGTCTCTAAAACTTGGTCAGAGAAGATTACAAGCACACTCGCGTTCCATGTAGGAATTTATGACATTGTCCGTTTGTACACATGTAGGAATAAAGAGCTTAGGACAGTTCACAAGACTAGCATTTCCGAGAGTACAAGAGGCGTTACAAGATAGAGATTTAAGCTCGGATGTCCGCACCAAAACAAGATGACTTTTGAGGTCAAAAGAGAGCCCCACTTTAAAAAGATCATTGTGTCGACACGATGAGATTTATAGTATTCTGTTGAAAGAGTCAGATGATAACATAAAGTTACTGCTCAGCAGGAGATATAGAGCCTCGATTGCCAAGAAAGATTTGAGAATCAACTAACGAACCTCTTCAACCGAGAGATTAAGACTTAAGAGTCAGAGTAGATAACAAACCTTATCATATAGAAGTACTGTGGAGGTCGAGAAGACATTATAAGTTTGGGCAGATTGAGGATTTTTGATGACGTTGTATAGGTGCCGGTATGACTCGACATATACGATTGTGTACAAGTAGATTTATAGTTGTAATGACCATTGGATCAGAAGAGATATAAGTACTTCTGTAGATAGTCAAGCGAGAAAGATTTAGTTTTTTCAGAAGATTAAGAACTCTCTGGGTCAGAGAGACTTTAGACTTGAGATTCTATGAGCGAAAAATTCGATGAACCTGTGGTATCAAGTATCCCACCAATAAGAAGCTGCTCCAATCGAGAGAGATTCAAAATCAATTGGTCAGAGCGAGCTCATGTCCAAGTTACCTGGTCAACTAGAGAAGATTTATTAGACTGAGGAATTCCTAGAGAGAGTTAAAGAGACTAGTGGGTCAGAGATTTATAGACTTGACCTGTACAAAGAATTATTAAGAACTAGGTGTACAGTTGAGTCAGAGAGATTAAGACTTGGGTCAGAGAGATTAAGACTTGGGTCAGAGAGATTAAGACTGGGGTCAGAGAGATTAAGACTTGGGTCAGAGAGATTAAGACTGGGTCAGAGAGATTAAGACTTGTGGGTCAGAGAGATTAAGACTTGGGTCAGAGAGTAATGAAGTCTGGGGTCAGAGAGATTAAGAGACTTGGGTCAGAGAGATTAAGACTTGGGTCAGAGAGATTAAGACTGGGGTCAGAGAGATTAAGACAGATTTAAAGTACTATGGATTGATACTTAAGAGTAGGCATTATATGCTTTAGGTTATTAGATATTAAGAACTTAATTGATTTCAGTAATAGATTATAGACTGGAGTCAGATGAGAATATAAAGACTCATTGTTCATCTGATTGAGAATTTAAAACTTGTATTGTCAGTAATAGTATTGTAAGAATTAGGGGTCAATAGAGTATTATTAATAGACTTTGGCCATGTATCAGTATATTGAGTAAAAGAGACTTTTGTCAGATCGAATTATGTTATCTTGTGTTCATTATAGATGATATAAGACTTAGGTCTATGAGTGATTAACGACTTGGGTCGATTAAGAGTATTATAAGACTATGGTTATCATGTGGATGAGTATTATATACTGGGGTCTACGAAGATTGATTATGACATTTGATTGAGTCTAGTATAGATTAATACATTGAGTTGGAATCTAGAGATAATTATAGACTGCTGGTGCAAAGTATTAATACATTGATTAGGTCAGAAGATATATTATTAGATTAATACTGATTTACAGATAACGATGGTATTTAAATTGAACTGGAGTGTCAGATGAAGATTATAGACTTGTGAATTCAAGACAATTAATGAGACCTGGCGGTCAAGAGATCTAAAGTTTGGTTCAGAGTCCCGATGAAGACGATGGTCTCTAGAGAATTAAAGACTTGGGGTTCACTAGATGCTAGATAATTAAGAGACTTGAGGTCTAGAAGTATTAAGACGTGGGGCAGAGAGAGATTAAAGACTGGGTGTACAAGATGGGATATAAGAACTGGGTTTCTAGATGATGAATTTAAAAACTGATGTAGTTCAGAGAGATAAAATTACTTCAGCTGTCAGAGTGAATTAATGACTTGTAATTAACTTTCTTCCCGATCAAATATGTATTTATATGTACTTGGTTCAGAATAATTAAGATCTTGTGCGATCAAGGTCAGCCATGAGTTTGGGAACATAAGATTAAAGAGATTAGGGTACCTTCTGTTTAAAAATATGGATGCTCTGTATTTTAACGATTCAGTACAGAGGAGCATCTTTTAGAACAACAAACAAAAAGCAGCACACCACAAAAAATAGAAGTACAGATATAAAGAGATATGACGCAAAAAATATATGATTTGAGAAAGAGAAATAATTGGTAAAAAGAAATGATAGTATATAGTAAAAGTAGAGATAGAGACTATATTATATACGAAAATCCTATAGAAATCATACATCCCTTGAAAGAGGAATAAAGCCCATTAATTAGACTCTCCAATTTTCAAAGTAAAGAGTCTGTGATGATGAACTGAAATCAACCCATCATAAGAATGTAGGCTGGTTAGTTAACTCTCTATACCATGGCGAAACGACTACCCCTATAAAGAACAAGTAACTGAGTAGTGGCGTGAAAGAAATTCTGAAAATCCTCAATAAACCCTCCAAACCTCTTAGATAGCTTAATTAGAAAGAAAAGTCAAGTAAATTGTTGATCTTCCACTTATATAAGTAATAAGAGTGAAAAGAAAAACAAGATTTAAGGGGCCACTGTCAAAAATCAACAGATGCTGTAAACAGACCGAGAAAGTAAATAATTAAGAATAGAGAATAACAACTGTCATAACAAGGAGAAGTGACTACTAATTATCCGTAAAGATTTAATAAAAACAATTTATCTAGAGAGAACAATCTAAGAGCATTTTGCCATGTAGCAAGATCTTTTAGTAATCGAGAACGTAGATTATTTACTTATTCTGAGACCCGACCTTCCATCCCGGATGCCCCCCTACAAGATTATCATCACAGATATACCATGAGGAATTGAATAACGCAACAAAATCCAGTGAATAGGAATTGACGATATAGGAGAAAAATAAAGTAATAAAAATACGCATGTTAGAAGGACCTTCTATAAGAGTGTCAAAGAAAGACCATCTAACTGAAAAATCAGAAAGAGAAGGAAGATAAAAGAAAAAAATAAAGAATTAGTTGTTCTAAATATATTTCCTCATTAAGCATAGGCATTCAATAAAAAGGATCTTAACCTATAGAATTAAATTAGAACAGGATAAAGCAAATGCGTTTTTCCATAGGACGGCTATAGAGATCAAAGATTAATGATGATCAGGACTTAGAGGAGTGGAAATGTAAATTTATTTTCCAGATGACATTCTCTAGGTTCATTGAGTCTCCAAGCCCATCGAGTCTCTGAATGACTAGGCCTACGCTTGGTTACAGCAACTACAGGTAAATGATCATTAGAGAACATGACAAACATAGAAGACTCATGTAAACATAGCCCAAAGTCAGAGGGGCTGTCACACGAGCAAGATCATTCTAAGGAAAGCACAGTACTTTCAGGGGTGCTTCATGGCGTCAGATCACAGGCTCGGAAGCCAAGTAACTACCACTTTCTCTATCCACTTTCTGAAATACCCACAGCTAATCAGTCGAAGATCTGTCCCAAGATAACCACATTAACTATAACTTCCTACTATTTAGGCACTATGAACGTCGAGTTAGTCGAGGAGTGTGAAAAAGGAACAGCTCCGTTAACGTCTAGTGTAAACTATTATATGACCTTGAGATCTCTTGATGGCTGAGAAAAGCTTCTTCAAGCCTTGATTCTAGCGACACGTGGACTATACTTGACTTCGGTGACCACTGAATCTTCTCTTCGTCACGATCTAAAGTAGATTCAGAGGACTACACAGAGCGTCAAAGAATTCAGGACGCGACTAAGTTCAGAAGCTTAACCATTGATCTTTCTGTGCACAATTCTCGCACCTACAGAGACGTGCGGACTCATGATGAGGTTACTAGACTACTAGAGTGAGAGATCTCTAATGCGTCTTATCAGGTAAACAGGACACATGGGTAGCTCTATACTACTGACTCTGACTTGTCCATCAAGCTACTTCTTGAGCATCTAGACGCCACGTACCTCACGGTTGAAGTTGCACGATGATACTTAACGATTTGGCCACCTGCGAGGCTCTTACGTGTCGATTTTTAACAGACGCTACCGAGTGCTCATATGGCCTGATACAGGCATTCTGACCCTCTCCTACTCTGCATAAACTTCTTACCAAACTGAACTACTGAACTTCTATTTGTTACTCTGTCGTCTCAGTATATCTAACTAGGCCATATTTCCAGAGTCAATCAATCAAGGCTTCCAAGAGTCCTATCTCAGTATCTTATCAGCTTAGCTTCAGGTATCCTAGGCTTCTCGAAACTCCTATTGCGTAGACTACTTCTAGTGACTACTTCTAATGCTGATCTTATCTACTCGGTCATCTCCCTCAGGCTACTAGCGCTTACAGCTCTCTATTATAGTCCTTCAAGGCTCTCAGAGTCTAGATCCAATGCTACTCTATCAGACTAGCATAGATCTTCTAAGTCCACTCTGACTCTGTATCACTATCTGGCTCTTAGGCTCTATACGAGCTTCTCAATGCTACTCCTCAATCTCTCAGAAGTTCTCTAGTTCTACTAGTGCTTACATGCTAATCTATCATCGCTACTATAGTCTCCAGAGTCTATCATGCGAACTTCAAAGGTCACAGTACTACATGACCTTCGAGTCAATCTTCTATCCAGATCCAATTCAAATCCAATACAGATCCTCAGCTCTTAGATCCTATTCAGTAAGTCTTACTCTAGGTCTCCATGTACGTTTCACTGCGTAACTCTACGCTTTATCATAGGCCCTATCGGATCTGACCATAGTCCCAGGCTACCAGTCGTCTCCCTAGTGCTACAAATGCAATCCAAATCAATCTCAAGATCCACAACGGACTCACAATCGAGATCCAAGATCTCAAGAGTTATATCACCAGTCAATCAATATTCAATTTCAGATACAAATACAAATTGCGAGAGTCTATTTCATATTTAGTTTTAGGAGCTATCTGATAATCTATTCTTTAAGGTTCTATTCTAGTACCAGCGATATAAGGGGCTCAATGGACGATACGTTGATTCAGTAGTCGGTTTATGCGATATTACACGAACCTCTTCGTTATCTATTCAGTGTCTGCTGATCTTAGAGCTAAAATGGGTGTTGTTCGGAGAAGAGAGGAGGTGCCCCAGAAAGTAAGAAGCTGAGTTAGGAAAGGGAGAAGCATGAGGGAGAGACAGTGTGGAGGAACTCTCTAAAGTGGAACTCTGGTAGAATGATTGGACTCGGTACGTAAAGACTTTCGTATATCCGCGAAAAAAGCGAGGTTGACCCAAGTCAGAATTTAGTAGGGATAGTGTGTTAGAGAAGGAAATATAGTGTCACATCGAAAAGAAATCATAATGTGATAAAAAGGTTACGGAACGAATGACTTAACAACGATGAATACATTGAGGCTAAAGGAGAAGCGTTACGTGAAGGGAAAAGCAACGTGGAACGGTCTGTAGGTGAGAAAGAGCCGTCATAAGGATCAGGGAACAAGGATAGATAAAGCCAGTTAAGACGCGGATTAAGTAGTGTGTGTTTCGGCAAAAGGAGACGTGAGATGTAGTGTAGAATCGCATATATAATACACATCTGAGTGGAAATGTTGGTTTTAGTCCATTTAGACTTAGAGACACGAGAGGAGAGTCTCCCATCTCGTCCAAAGTTATAAAGATTAATGGGGACACGCCTGTGAGAAACAGATCAGAGAAAGTTGTAGAGCAAAAACGTGTTAGAGAAGAGATTAAGAAGGAACTGAGAGGGCGCGGCAGAAGTTCGGCAAGGACAGGAAGTGAGAGGAAATGGGAAGGGCACATGCGGAGAACCTGATCTGTGCTATCTGCAACGGTGTGAACAACAAACAGCCGAGTCGTCAGACTCCCAGGACAGAGAGCAGAGTACAGGAGAAAATGATCTCACTATAGACTCTCAAGTTGACAGCGGGGAAGATGGTGAGCCCAGTGAGAGTGGAGGGGGAGAGGACGCGCACGTCCGGTAAATATCAAGTGGAGGAGCGTAGAGACAACGACGGAACGAAGCGTAGTAGTGAGCCCGAAGAGAACAATGTAGAGATAGGAAGAGGAGAGGTATGAGAGTGAGAAAGAAAAGAGTAGATGATGCAGACAATAGGAGACATATTAGATAATCACGGCGAAAAGAAGGAGTAAAGCGAGTTAGGAGGCACTTAAATGTGGTGCAGGAGGCAGAGTAGGTAAGTCAACGTGCCCACGCAGCAAGGTTGTGGGAAATGGAGGGGGGAGAATGTAGTAATGGAGCAGTAGTATAAGAGAGTAAGCACTATCTAAGAAGAGAATGAATTAGCGACGTGGTATAAATCAAAAAAGAGTGATAAATAGGAGGAATAAACCTATAGAGACGCGAGAGGAGAATGAAAGAGAACCGATTAGTGAAATAGTATAAAAGGAGAGAATATATATATATCAAGAGAAATATAGAAGAATATATGAAGAAGTCGGAAGTACTTGAGCGAAATGGTAGGAATCGGGTGAAAAAGTTCAAAGAGCATATGTAGGAACCTCAGCACCTGCAATGGCGGCCCAAATGGAGAGTTAGAAGCTATGAATCGGATGAAAGGTAGGCTGTTCAAGAAAAACCCGAAATAGAGTAGTAAAGTATGTTGACGAAGAAAGAAGGATGGCAGAGGTATGCGTTGCAAATTGCGCGGAAGAGAAAAAGATTAGAGATGTAGTCAGTATGCCAGGGAAAGGATGAGGGACAGGTGAGGGCAAAGAAAAAGCAGCAGTAAAAGAATAAGTAATAGGGTGGCAAAGGAGGACAAAGGAGCTGAGCTAAAGGGGAAGAGAAAAAGACTGAAAAAAAACCAAATGAACGTTGGAGGGCGAAGAGGAAACGTATATAGAGACGTGATCTAAGAGTAGTGGAAGAAAATTAGAGAGTGTAGGAATATAGCAAAAAGATGTGAGAAGGATTAACGGAAGGGAAAGAGCGTGACAGATAAAAAAGTGAGAGTGAAACAAATAATAGGAAAGCTTGAAGAAATGCAGAAACCTGAAGGATGAAGAAGCGGATAAGGAAAGTGCGCAAAAAGGTAGTAGTGAAAGTTGAGTGGGCAGAGTGGTGAGATGAGAGGTGAATTAAGAATTAGAGCATGACGGTAGAAGAGGCGAACGTAAAGGGAAGAGAGGACGTTTATGACATAGGTAGCGTTGAGGGAAGAGGTGAAAGATTGTAAAGAGGGACAAGCGCATAGAAAAGAAGTACCGTGACGTGCGGAAAGCAGGTAAAGTAGTTGAGCGAAAGTGTCGTGAAGATGCGAAAGATAAGAAGAGAGAAAGCGGGTAGTGGAGAGATGACGAAAACGCGAGGACCCGGCAGCTGGTAGAATGGGTGAGCAATAAGAGGCATGAAAGAGTGTAGTTGACAAGACAGTAGAAACTTGAAAATGGGCGCGGAGGATAAACAATTAGAGTCAAGGAAGGGTGCAGATTAGAACGGTGTAAGCACCGTAGGTGAGCTGGAAACGCGTGGGACAGCAATACGAGTATGGAGACCATCGAGAACGAAAAACTGATTACCAGATACTATAAGGAAACGAAGGTCATTTAAGCAATGAGGATGATAGTATAGATTAGGACGAGTAAGAGCCAATGAAGGAAGGGGAGATAAAAAAGAGAGGCTATCGTGAGAGAATAACGTTAAGCAGAGAAGAAGTGGGATAAAGAAGGGGTGGTTGGTGCAAGAAGAAATAAAGGGGAAGAAGAGACAGGAGAGGAGAGACGATGAAGAGACACTTAAAAATAGGTCAGAGTGTAGAAGAGGAAGACAAGCACTTCGAGAGCAGAAAAATAAATAGGAAACCATAAGTAGACATAATTGAACGGCTAGGTAGAAGGTAGGTTGGTGAGAGGAAAGTAGGAGCGTGTCATATTAAAACTAGTAGAGGTTAAATGAGAGTAGTTCGGTCCGCGTGGGGAACAGAAGAGTTAAGAGTAAGTCAGGTTAGGAAATGGATTTAAGGGCAAGGGAAAGAAGAGAGAGAGCAGAAGAAGGATAAGAGGAGTGAAGAGCCATGTTTTTAGATAAGAATGAGGGAGAGTTGCAACAGCGGAGGTCGAGAGGATGCAACGCGGGAAAGGATGTGAGAGAGAAGTAGGGGAGAAGGATTAAATCAGCAGAGACTGGAGTGGTGGTAAGTAAAGAAAGGGGCGGAACGCGACAGGATCATGGAGGATACGGAGCATGGCGCTAGAGAGCAGCCTGACCAGAAATACGACATACCATTGGAGCGGGAGAACCAGATAGTGTAGAAGGGGGCAGTAACAACGAAAAAGAGTCAGGTCACGAAGAGGGAAGGATTAGTATAGAAGCCGAGGACTTGATTATAGCATTGTCTGAACAACGATGCTCTGTACCTTCCTCTATTGCTATGATCAATAGGTGCGCGTGATATTAAGAGGATACCAGATTAATGTCTCTCTAGTCTCGCTGAAGAACAAAGAGACAGTAGTTACGACATAGAGCGGGTAGTTGACAACTTGTTGATTGAGTTAACTGGCTTATACTGTGGTGTGTGAGATGTCAAAACGCGACTGAATAATAATGTGCACTGTTGATTTTTACACCAACTTTTATCTTTTCATTAAGGTAAAGAGGTCAGGAATTCTAATGTAAGTTAGTATGTGACTGGGGGGACAAAGGATAATGGAAGAAAAAGTATGTTGAGCGGCTGCCGCCTGATCCGGGCAATAGAGACAAGCCTCGGCCGGTAGAGTAGCAAAGGAGTAGAGAGCAGAACAAAGAGGTATGTGAAGAATTATACGGAGGAGGAGAAGAGTATAAGGTGAGGGAGGAAATAAGGCGGACAAAATAGCAAGGGAAAAAGTGGCGGTAGATTGCCAAAGTGGTAAAAAAAAGAAGGATAATACGTTAACGCAGGCAGACAAAAAAGTAACAGTAGAAGGAAAGCAAAGGGAAGAGGGTACAAGTAATAAAGGGAGAAAACTAATGGGAATAAAAATGAGAATGGGAGGAATGTTATCACTTAAGTAGTGATCAGCGAGGGTAGAACACAGTTGAGTCTCCTGGAAACTGATACATGCGGTGAGCTCTTGACGATAGTAATGCAAGATGGTGTAAGTCACCGCTGAGAAAAGGAAATGGAAGGACAGTTAAAAAGGAAGACTAATATTGTTGTAATGTGGAAGAGTGAGGATGGGAATCATGTGGTAAGAAAACCAGACACAATATAAGGGGTGTTAGGTTGTGATGTGATGTTTCGTAGGTTGGGGGTTGTACCGAGAAGCAAAGGAGGAAAGTATAAAGCTTCATAAAGCTGAAATTAAAGCTGAGGGAGTACGCATAATAGAAATTAGAGTGAGTAAGAAGAACAGAGATGTGAGTTTATATTAAGATAGCAGCTCGCTCAAGAAAATAGCGTCAAGCGAAGAGGAAGAAAGTGTAGGAACGATGAAGCTAGGGGCACTAGACTTCTTAAGTATGCGACAGCGCCGGGAAGTAAATGGATATAGGTCATCCTTGCGGGCTGGAGCATGAGCGTGAGGAAAAAATGTTAAGACTCAAATTGGCGCATACCCAGTGAAGGAGAAAATAGATAGGAGTGACAAATGTGCCTACTTTAATCAAATGTTGGCACATTCTTGGAGACACTGAGGGCCGAGAGGGAATATGACAGCAGGGTGAGCACGCTGTAAAATTTGTTATTCAATCGGGTTATTATCAATTAACTGAGGTTTTATGAGACGAGGGGTAGATGTTATAAGTAGACTGTGCTGTGCAGGGAGTGCACGAACTGATAGCCCTGAGATGTTGCGGAGCAGACGGTGATTGAGAAGGAACGCCTCTAGAGTGTAAGATGAAGAGGAAGCCCTCCCAGAAGTCCGAGATCGTCGAGGAAACAACTAAGAAGTAGGTTTTCTCTGGTATAGAGCTGATAGAAGCATGGTGTTCTCTAAAGTTATGTGCTTTGCAAGATGAAGGTAGTATACGAGGTTGATATGGCTCGTGGAATTAGCAATAAATGAGAGCAGATTCCTGTAGACGTGACAGACAACGGTGCAAGCTAGAGCAAAGAGTGATGCAACAGAAAGCGCTACGGGAGCGCGGAAAAGAAAACAAGTAGCAAAATACATGAGAACAGGAGTCGGGCCATAGGATGTTGAGAGGCGGTCGTTGGTAATATCTTTGCAGCGAAACAGCATTTAGTGAGGAGTTATTGATGATTACAAAGGGTAAATTGCTAAGATTTATAGTATATAATTTATATAGTATCGCAGAATCGTGAGTATGGAAAGGGAGGAGATTATGGGGAGAGGCGACAGGCAACATAACGACAGTAACCTGCAAACGACAATTTTTAAGGGGAGCACGCAAAAAAGCTTCAAAATATGGGAGTGTGCAGTGAAATCGGAAGCAACCCTCGCGAGTGTGAGTGAGGCCGCACACAGGAGTGAAAAGGCTTAATTAGGTGAGTCAATGATGAAAAATATGAGCGAGTTAATGAGGACCAAAGAGGGAGGATAGATACTATAGATTTGCACAGTCTGAGGGGGGATAAAAGAAGATAACCGAGTAGAAGATAGCTGTGAACAAGATGAGTGTAGTATAGAGTCGGTTATAAATTAAGAGTATATCTCCTAACAGCCCTTCTTCTTCAAATTGCACGTAGTTTCTTTTATGAGGTGCGTGCTATTACAGTCAACAAGACCATGACATTTGCAGAGAGGAATTCATAGTTGATGGGTGATAGTGGAGGACGTCGACAAGACGGGCGCAACCAACTGTCGCCGTAGATTCATGTATAAACTATATTAAGTAGTCGCCACATTAATTCGTCGCAGAAGCGATTAAGTCTGAAAGACTGTATATGCATACTGGTGACATTAGGAAGCTAGTGATTGAATAAGAGGTACATTAAGTGATAGGAGGAGTCATATATTTATGGTTTGGTTCTCATAAAATATATTCGTGTAATTACGAATAAAGATATTAAGAAAGGAGATATACACTGCCTCGTAAAAAAAAATGGGCATTAAGAAGGATGGAGGATGTGAGCGTTGTTATTAAAAATATCTTGTGATGATGTTAATTTATTTATTTATTTGGAGCTATTCTCTCACCGGTTTGATTATGGAGGGTAAAAGTTAGAGAAGGATAGAGGATAAGAAATGTGGAACATTTTACAAAAAAAGGATTGACTCAGTAAAGGAAAAGAATCGAGTATTAACGTGTGGTGTGAAAGAATAGTTAACTCGGTGGAAAGGGAATTAGAGATAGGTTAGAGATGAGTGT
This sequence comes from Trachelipus rathkii, assembly GCA_015478945.1. Classification (NCBI taxonomy): domain Eukaryota; kingdom Metazoa; phylum Arthropoda; class Malacostraca; order Isopoda; family Trachelipodidae; genus Trachelipus; species Trachelipus rathkii. Next base: position 24,298 of record JABUQX010126517.1, on the reverse strand, counting down.
GAGATGAGAGAACAGGAGATAATAAGAACCGATGCCGGGGACGGAGCATAAGAGGTAGGAACAGAATAGGCAAATTGAGAGAGGCAAATGCATGAATGAGGTCAATTAACAGTGAGATAGAGAGAAGGATGGAGCGTAGGCAGAAGGCGGAAGAAAGAAGAAAAGAGGATTAAAGGTATAGAGAAGAGGACAGCAGCAACGGGTTAAGTGACGGAGATATGAGGGGAGAAGGTGTGGAGAGCAAGAGTGTGATGGATAACAGGTAACCGTAAGAGGCATCAGGTTAAGGATTAGCGGAACAAGCAGGGGAGGTTATGAGGAGAAAAAGAACGTGAGGTGGATATTATAGGTGAATATTTAGGAGCAGGGGTGGAGAGAAGTGAACTCTTTTGGATTAGGAGAGGCAAAGCAGTAGGATGAGTTGAGGTAAGCGATGATAGACGATAATGTCGAACCAGACAGGCGCGGAAGCAGAAGCTGTAGATGGGTGGTGTGTCAAGCTCTAGAGATATGTATGTGGAGTCCGGAAGATCAAGAGGACAATTGGGTCGTGTGGGGGGTTCTCAAGAGTGACGAAAATGTGGATGCTCAGTTACGTTAAGGCCGGAACAGGGAATTGAGGTAACACTGTAGTTGAATCGAGCAAGGGAAGGTAGCGGGCCGCGAAATGAAATAAGGCCGAGTGAGTACGGTCACCACTGGTACAAGCGGTATCGAGGGCCTCTAACGTATACCCGAAAACAAGTTAGGAGGAGGAACAGAATCTGATTGCCGAATGATTGTGAAGATTTTCTTCATCGGTTTGCGAAGGAAGAAGGCGTTTTCGTTGATGTAGTACTGGATTGCTGTGGTATTCGGAGAGTCGGAGTAATATGTCGAGCGAGTCTAGAAATGTCTCTATGGCAAATCATAGGCGAGCCAGGCTCTCAGACCTTGATATAACTATTATAGTTTCAAACTGATAGATGCTGACAGGCGATTTGAGGCGGACGCTGAGCCCCGCCATAGTGGTCAAGTAGTACGTGAACAATTAGCGTAGTCGTGACTCGATAGAGGTAGTTTCTCAGCGGGCATCAGAAGACGATTACGTATGGTAAGTGATAGTCTAACGCGATCAGGAGTGCCTTCTGCGATAGCAGAAGCGAGTACTATGCATTCCTCTTCTGATAAAAGCCCACCCGATGTGGGTAATGGTAGTGGTCGGGCGTGAGGTAATGAGAGAAAAGTAAGTAGAAATCTGGATAGAGTAAGAACAGAGTTGTAAAATTATAGTCGGTAATCGTAAGGGCATAAAGTAACACACATTGCCAAGGAAAAACAAGTAAATGGTGCTGGAGATGAAGTGAGCGCGCGCGGAGCAATAAACAAAATCGATAGCGACTAACAGATAATAATGATAGAGCTATGAGAGATAAAGAGGGGTGTGGCGAGGGCGGGAGGGACGATGGAAGAGAGTATGTGAGAAAATTGATGCAGTTACGGACTGAAATCAGACTGGCTATGAGGGGTGTTGTAACATGTTTCAGAGTATAAAAACAGGTGAGGGCGTAATAGCGTAGTGGAGCGGTAAAATATGGTAGAGTTGAATGAAAAGTTATTGTGACGGACACTGAAGAACCTATGAGATCAGTCTCGGAGAAGCCACTACTATGGTAAGCTTTGAAAGATAGTAAGTGGTAAAAGGTCGTGGTGATCTAGAGAAATAATGGAATACGTGGTAGGAAAATAAGCAAGTAGAAAGAGAATCAGGGGTTGAGAATGTAGTGAATCGATACAGATAAGGCAGAAAGAAACGGTACTCCAGTGTGGAGCGATCACCGTAGCGTGAATCGTGAAAACCGATAGTGAGAGATGAGGATAACGTGATATGGCACATGCTGTGAGCGACGATATATATATTAGGAAACCTAATGTAAGGCAACTTGATGCAAATATGGAAGTGAAGCGTAAATGAAATATGAGTATGTGAGTGACAAATGAGACGGTGAAGAGGAGAGGGGTTGAGGAAGAACAGTCTGAGTGAGCATGAAGTAGATGAGTCGGTAGATCGAAGACACTGTGTATGAGCTACTGGTAGTGCAAGGGGCGAGGTGTCGTCTTGAGAGAATGATGATCGGGCAGTGGAGTTAGCTCCTGCTGGCGAAGGGCAGCAGATAGCAAAGAGTAAATAGACGCGCAATAACCTCTAGATAGCAGCAGGAGGCAGTCCCTTAGAGTCTCGTGTTGTTAGACGAGTGAAGCTCATGGAGAAGCCCAGGTGAGCGACTGAGGTGACGTTAAGGAGGTGTCAGAGGGAACAACCGTAGGGTCAATGTAGCAGAGAAGTGTCAGCGGGGAGTCGGAGGTCACGTTAGTGATCCGGAGAGTACTGAGCACTTGAGCCCTAAGATGTCGTACGATAGCGCTGAAAAGGAAGCAGTATGGGCTCTGGAGGAACCATAAGCCACGATGAGTACGGACTCGAGATCAAGAGAGAAAAGCAAGAGGTGTAGACAGGAAGAACGGTACAAGTGCTAGGCGACGTGACCTAGAGACCGACGGCATGCTTACGTAGTCTCGGTAGCTGCAGCCCGTATGGACCTGAGCGGAAGCCGAGGCGAGTGTAGCGATCTACATGACTACCAAGCGTGAGCAGTGACTGCAGAAGCTGCAGGAGCTACATCGAAGTGCCAGAGACGTGTACTTCGATGACGCCACGAGACTTGGCGTGCATTGCTAAGCGATACTATGAGATGTGTCTAGGAGCCGAGGAGCTACCGGAATGACCGGAAGCCTGAGCAAGTGATTTATGCAATAAGTATTCGAAGTAAGGATGGCTATGAAGTCACTGAAGTTCCAGTGAAGGTACAAAATGGCATATATATGAGGTCCAGAGAGCACTGAGCCTTGGAGTGACCGGAGGTCATCAAACCGGGTAGCCTGAGGCCTGGAGTAAGTGCATGTAGAGCACCAAGGAGAGTGACTAGGTAAAAGTCCCTCAGAGGTGAAGGAGCTAAGTGGCAAGGTATTAGAAGTTCGAAGTCGGAAGTGCAGCCGGCAGAAGTCGCATGCGGGCCTACCGATCCTACAGACGCCATAAGAGAGCGGGAGAGCGTCGAATGCAAGGAGGTGTGTGAAGCCTATATACGGATCAGAGATAAGTCACTCACGTGAGTGAAAGATACAGGACAGGAGGGAGTGCCAGAAGTAAGGCAGAGGAAGGAGGCAGAGTGCGACGGAGCCTACAGTCAAGAGCAAAAAATCCCAGAGCATAACGGAGACTGACCCCCCGTCTCAGTGAGAAGCCTCCATGAGTGGAGAAACCTCACGGTTAAAGATTTGCAAAAAATGCAAGAAGGTTCAGACCCGCAGAGGTCTGACGACAGCAGGGGACCGCCGAGAAGGGCCCCACTGCAACAAGGGAGGGCAGCTCACGCAAGCAAAGGGGGAGGGAGCAGGCCTGAGGCCGCCGCCAGGGGTCAGAGGGCCTTACCACATACCGCCGTCAAGCAAAGATGCGTCCAACGGCCACAGCGTCGAACTCCAGTGAATAGGAAGTCGATCCAGGTCGAGCTCTCTGAGAAGTGTGGGCTCAAAATAAGACCGCGAAACGATCCGGCGCATCGCCGTCCTCTAGAGAGCAGTCCCCCGAGATCGGACTGCTGCAAATGCCTGGACCTATCGACGAAGGCGGAGCGCACGCTCAGAGGCGTGGCAAGTAACACCTCGAGGGGGCTGGTTAATGTTACCCCAGCGTACACGCACGGACTCTAGGACAAGTAGCAGGGCCCAGGCAGGGCCTAGAACTACAGGAATAGCTGGTATGGATTCATCTCAACCGCTTAATGGTCACCAGCAAACAAAACGGCAGTTCGACATAATGGAACTGATCGACTCGTACTATTAGCTCTGACTGTCAGGTGTCGCGTATGGCCGGCGGCATACAAAATATCACTAATAGTCACCAACTCGAGCATAGCACACCCTCTATACCGTAGCCAATGCGTCTGTAACACCGGAGATAGGTATAAGCACGGGTCCTGCCATAAGTGGAATTTATGATACACATAAAACGTGACATATACCCACGAAATAATGCCTCTAACTGTGTGTGAAATAACATATACTGTAAATACTCAACTGTATAGCGAGACATAAGAGAGCAGTATAACATATATATTGACCCTGCTTATACATATCATATGGAACTAGTTAACAAGACCTCCCGGCTACCGTATACAATATCCTACCTCCAAGGCCTCAAGCTACATAACGGTATAATTATTCAAGGTCACAAATTATTATAAGGCCTCTCAAGAATCACTCATCTATTACACCTAACACAACTAGCCGTATACATCGTACTACATAATGCATGACATCAAACACTCATCTCCCCTTTGCATAAAAATGTTAATCCATAAAATTAAATATTGAAGTGAGCGTTACAGGACAGTACATGGTCTAATGTTGAACGTAACCAATCCAAGCAAGACTTCACTATTCACACTGAGAAGAAACTTACTCTTCTCACCACCACATTTATAAATTCTATACCTGTCAAAAACTACAGTACTCAAATCACCCAGCCAATTATTAATATAAAAACACCTGCATCATAGCAATTATGGTAGGTTATAAATTCGTAATCAATACCAACAATAAAACCTCACAACTCCAACACAAATAAATTAAATTATACTATTCTAGCATAAGATAATAATAGTAGGATAAATCCTCATCCACTTCTCGAACTTCCCTAAGTCATCATAACTGATATTAACTCTCCATACGTCATACTCAACTAGATCAATATGACTTCCATATAACTCCATTCCAAGGACTAGAGTGAAAAGTAACGGAAAGATACGATTTGGTAAAAGTTTAATCAGACTCAATGCATATATAGTCGCCTCACGTTGAGTCGCAAGGTAAAGTATGTTTTTCACCGCATACTCACTGTACAACGCCATATTGTGAGAGTCGATCACAGCTTCCACATATCCTATAAATATCATTAAGCCCAGGCTGAGTATATTACGAGGTAGTAACTTGAGAACAAGACTCGCTCAAACACAGATAGAAATACAAGCCGAACCTCTATCCCATACAATCCCCTCGCGCATCGCTCTATAGAATTGCATCAGTCTGATAACATCCATGACCCACGTAAAAGGAAAGACACTATAAGACGCTCGATAGTAAACTTATTACGTGCGTGATAACGTCCAAAGTAGTTAGTGCTTTGCCAAAAAATAAGTATTATATTTATGCCAAGAATATATAACTATGAAGTCAAAAGCGGCTATTCTCTTATTCCAGTGGACACCCTATCTATTAAAGATATACTGCTTATCGAATAGAAGACTGGACGAAGGAACCGCCCCAGAGACAGCAACCATGGCCTGGGTTCTAATTTGTTCGGAAGTTATTGATGGGGAATATTTTGACCAGTATACATATCCTCTTATATATATTGTTAGTTTACTACGGCAAATACATATACTAGATCCATCAGAATATATAATAATAGCTAGATATTGAGTAAACAGACCTATTGAGAGTTGTAACATAATAAATAAATAAAAAAATAAAAGAGATATATTAAGAGAATCATTAAATACTAAATTATAGTTAAAGTATATACACGAACAATATATAAAAAAAAAAATATATAAGGAAAGTAAAAGATAATATAATTATAAGAACACAAATGAATGAAATAAAGTGAAATTACAATTGTAAAAAGTAATACAAGTACAAAGAGATGTATAAAAATATAAATAATAAATATCACATAGATGGTGACATTCTTCTAATTAGGATTTAGTATAAAATTCTTGAATACTATAAGTAAACTAAAAAAATTCATAAATATTAATTAATATAAATATATATATGTAAAAAATATATGTGTCAATGAACAAAATTTGAACGTGAGCCCCCATATTAGTATAATTTTAATGTGTACGTTACCATATTAAGGAATGCAAGAAAGATAATAATGAATAATCATAGTTGCCCAAATTTCGGGATATAAATTATAATTAATTATATAAACATTATCAATGATTTAAGAGTGCGTGACGAATTTAAAATAATAGATATTTTTAAAACGCTTTTAAATGATATTAACATATACAATTTATTTTTATTCCAAAAGTTCACATGATCATAAATTTAGAAATAAAAAATAATTTTAAAGTATAATCCGGTGGAACTTTAAAGTATACGCTAGTATCCACAATCCCTTAAATACTGCACATAGACGCCATTAAGGCATCCGATAAAATGGGTACTATAACTGTTGTGAAGTACATCGTGTACACAAGGCAATACTAAGTTAAACTTTCGTCGGTAAGGTCGTTATCTTTATCCTGATAAGATAAGATACTGAATATAATAAAATATATAGATCGCAGTCAACTGGAGACCACTTTATAGAAGTTAACTCAGTGTTCCATTTGTCATTCCCATCTAGTGAGCCTTAATAGCATCTCAAAACAACAAACCCAAAACAGTCCCATCCATACAAGAAATAGGTGGGATCAAATGCGAATTCGCTAGCACAACTGAGTTAATGCAGTAAACATCATAGTCAAGAGCTGGGGGAAACCACTAAAAACGCTGGAGGCGGGAAAGGCGATCAAAGAAAAACGATCGCATAAAGAGCGAGACATGGACAAATACAAATGCCAAACCTCGCGAAAATGCCTGGTACCCATCACAGCAAGCAACTAAATCACACACCCAATAAGATCCGCCAACTAACGACCAGCCTAACCTCAAGTTTTCTGTGAAAACCGACATTTCTCAGTCTCTGCCTCTGTTCGGTAGGCTCATCAAAACTGGAGTACGAAAAACGGCATAATAAACAAACGTTCCTCGCGTCCTCCTCTAACATCCTCCTAACAGCGCCCGACCGTCTTCTCATTCAAGTAGCCGGCGATACAGTGGAGTGCGCGCTGATTACTCCCACATGTCCTCTCTCGCATCTCTACCAACTACCTCTCCCTGCTCCTCTCCTTAATCAATGTTATGCTAGTTGCCTTTTAGGACTGAAAAGGAACAATGTAAACATCCCTTTGGTCTCGTTGCAAGAGAACAAGTATGCGACTCGTAAAGGATGGACATGACTAACTTTGAGGTGAAGTCACATATAGTTTGGCGAACGCCCGAAATATGAAGCCTAACTACTGAGAAATCACGACACATCCGAACTTATAATATTTGAAAAAACAGTGAACAGGACTTGTCTATTTGGAGGTATTCCAACCGAGCCTAGTGCTGCTTCGCACTCGCCTAAAGGTAACGTGTATCACTCTCTGTGCGATCAACAAATCCTAATCGGATTGGGAGAGTAAGCACTTTTCTACTGGACACTTTCATGTGACTTAATAGCTTCTCTCTTCTAGCTTTCAAAACCTTCAGGATCGATTTTGGCTGTGGGATTACTGTATAATCTAGTGCAAGACGGACCAATAGGTCATTCAGACCTTACTTTATTTCCTCCAAAGCCGTATATATATCAAAGAGGTAGGGGGAAGTAGGGCGACCAATAAGATAAATAGTATGATATAGTTCTAATAATATAACTGATATTTTAGTTCTTAATAGTGATGAGAAGTAGATATGGGGAGAGGAAATAGATTAGTAGGACCGCATGATTGTTAGGTTATAGATCAAGAACATAATTATTGCTAGATAGGAATCATTGATGAGACGCCATGGCTCCAATAAGATAATATAACTAATTATGCCTGATATATATAAGAAGCAAGATATGAAAAATACTCACAATAGATAATGATAATATATAATTTTTATTGTAATTATATTAAACAAACATAGATAGTATTTATAGATGAATTAGAATGATAGAGAGAGGTATATGTAGATATATATATGATGTAATACTACGACGATATAGTAATATATAAGTATATTTAATATAGATACTATAGTAATTTATAATATTATTCCGTTATTGGAATAAGGAATAAAGTATATATATAGATATAATTACTATATATTATACTATATATATATAATAGTACTAGATTAATACATACCGTTCTACTGTAATTATAGCTAAACTATATATTCGTTAGTAGGTAATATATATTAATATAGTAGATAATATATTCAATTGAATTTATATATATACTAGTATACTATATATATATATATATAATAATACTAGAAACAAAATATTATACTATATTTAATTATATATATACTTAATATATATATATATATATATATATTATTATATACAGTATTATAATATATATCATATATATAATTATAATATTATATAACTAATATTATTCTATATATAATATATTTGTGGTAGTAAGATATTTAGCGTATTAGATAATATTCAAATACAGGCCTAATATATTATCTATTATATATATGATAAATATATAATATGTTATGTATGGAAGAATAAATAGTTATGCTTACATATTAATGTTAATACAAAAGAATAGTGAGATATAGTAGTATATACTAGAAATGTAGAGTAATGATAGTAGATATACAGATACAGCAAGAAAGACGACGCTGAGAGATGAATATGACTGAGATTTAGATACGAAATTATATATATAATAATAAGACCTAAACTACTAAGATAATAAATATACCACAATAGAGTATAAGCATAAAGTAGAAGGAAGATGTAAGTGTTCTTAAGTGAAAAAATAATAATAGTAGAGATGATGATTAATTAATGACCATAGTTTAAAAGTAATATAACAACCCTAGATGAATACGGGTCATGAAACGTGGTTTGAATTAAGCTACTCTTAAAGCTTTCTTGTGAAACTTCGAGCATATTGGAATCGAAAAACCCAGAAATAGAACAGGCGCCTGTTAATTATAGGAGTTCACATAATTACTTACCACACTGGGTGAGAATGAAACCTTTCGAATGCACCTCGTTACTAATTACCTAATGTGATTACCGACATACCAAACTAGATATAGGGTGCGATGTGGAAAAGTAATTTCACTATACTTAGAGTTCAACATTTAGTAGGCTTGTCCTGTCTGCCTGTCGGAAGTACTTTCAAGTGTACGATTTTCCGGTGGTGCTGAAGTTTGGTGAAGCAAAACGAATGTATGATCAGTTACTAGAAACTATAGATCCAATCCGCCTTAGAACAAAGTCAGATTAAGTCGAAAAGATGCAGCATAGGAGAGGCGAACCAATTGTCATAAAATACCTTATAGTTACACAAAGTTGAGAAACTACCCCTTTGTTCTATGGTGATTCCAATTAACAATTTATTCTGACGAACTGGGAACAAAGATAAAGGTGCAGAGTGTAGGGCAAGAGCGGCGACAATGTGGCGGTGCCCAAGGGGGCGCGGGCGTGGAATAAGCGTGTGGACGCGGGGTGAGTGCACAACGACGGGGAAGAAGAAGAAGAAAACCCAAACTAAAAATTAATGTGGCTAAATCGTGGTAGCGAAAATATCTAAGTAGTAATAAGATAAAGTGGTGATAGATATACTAACTGAGGTTTTGTCTATGGACACGAGCTGACAAGAATAAAGAAAACTTAAATTATTCATGTAAAGTAGAAGTTATAATAATAATATCAATTATAATAAGAATTATGTGCAAAATATAAGAATTGAAAATATTATTGAAGTAAATAAACTTGTTCTAACAAATCTTATGACCTACTAAATGACTAAAGTTAAAGTAAGTATATTGAAATGCCTGTAAATATCGTTCAATAATAATAACTTAAATGACTAAATTATAAGATAATAGATAATTACAGTAAATAATATGTAAGAATGTAGTAAATTGAAAGATTCATCATAGAAATTATAAAATTATAAAGAAGATAATTGCAAAAGGCTTGAAGCCTGCTATCAGTGTCAGGTGTGGTACAGTTATATGGCCACTACTTATACTTAAGTTTATAGCTTATAAGTATATATAGAGGTGCAATAATACTAGTGATAGATTACGAGTAGGTAGAAGTAGTATGTGAATTAAGGATTAGAGTATTAAGATATTAAATAGATAGCGTGGAGGATGTATTGAAGCGATGAGTGAGTATGTAAGAGTTATAAGTTAAGCTGATGATAAGGTATAGGTATATAGTATAGGAGGTAGATTAAAGGATGAGTAATAGTCAGTATAGAGAGGTATGACAGCGTTATATAGTTTGAACGAGATATTGAGTAATGAGAATTACTAGTTAGTAGACTTAAGTTAATATTGTTAATGAAGGATTATAGGTATGATAGTAATGAGTATGTTGATAGTCACCCAAATATGGGCCCCAAGTCGTGAGTGTAGCAAAAGGAGTGATGAGAGGGGGCGGTAGGGGAGAGATGAGGTAGGTAGAGAGTGAGGGAATAGGAATATTGAGAGTAGTGAATACCTTGGAGTTATGCGAGGCGTAATTGATATAAGCAGAGTAGTGTAGTAATAGTTTATCAGTGTTAAGGATGAGAGTTAATGTAGAGGTATATATAGTTAGTAGGTAAAGGTAGTATAGCTGAGTGAGGACTGGAAGGAGTAGGTAAGGTAGATGTAATATTTATTAAGAGTATGTTAAGTTGAAGCTAAAGTGATGTATAGGAGTTAGATGATATCGAGAGTTAGTATAGGGGGTAATGGGATGTACAGATATGAGTTATCATATAGGAGAGAGGTAGATTACTAGATGTGTATTTAATTAATTTACGTTATTAATGGGGGGATGAGTTATATAGAGGTTAGTAATTGAGTAATATAGCTAGATGATAGTAGTGTATCAGATGTAAATAGTGAAACGTGAAGAATCGGTGGATAATACCGGAGGGTGAGGCTATGAGCTAGTATATTATACCATACATAATTAAGATATATATAGTACATAAGAATTAAATATTAATATCGAACGAGTAGAGGTGTATAGGTTTAAAGCTTAGCCTATAGAAATCACTCCATTCGAGAACGTGCGGAAATATGATAATTAATGATAATTAACTTAGTACTCATGAAGTTAGCGAGCCGCTATAAAAGCCCGAGCAGACCGAGTGTAGGGGTAGCTAATATATATATTACAATGCAATGCAATATGTCTGACATAAACGATATTATATTACTGGAAAAGTGTTTTGCGATAAAATAAAATAAGTAATTGCTTTTATTTTTCCACGTGTAGTGCTACACTTTGCAAATGATTAAGGTTGAAGGAATCGAGGGTAAGTTATCGTATTAAAACCGGAATAATTGAAGGTCAGTAAAATAGGGGATTAAGGTGGAATGATAGTAGTAATCTTATACTATAATAGTAGGGAGTATGATTTAAGGAGAGTATTAAGTATGACGAGTATAGGAAGTAATATCATTATTATAGTTGTGATATTAGTATAAGTTTATATTAATGTTATAACAGATAGTTATATGAGGGATATAGAAATAGAGATGGTTATATGTGATAGGATGGAGAGTGATGGGAGTGGTTATAGTGGATGATAGTGTTATAGAGATAGTTTATATGGTATTTATAATAGCAGAGAGTATGAAGTAGTTAATTGTAATGTAGTTAAGTTATGATAAGGTTATCGTAGGAGTACGTAGTTACGTATTGTAGATGGAAGGATTAAGATGAATAGTCAATATTTATAACTAATTATCAGAACTATAGATGTTGTACTAAAGACTGATAATTAATATATAGAAGTTGTATAATGGATCAAGTTAGATAGTTGGTAATTATAAGCTTAGTAAGTGGGCAAATATGGGGGGTAATCAATAAGATCGTAGCAGCGATAGGGCATGATAGATCTTGATAGAGTCACGTTGTTACTGCGCTGTAATTCTCATATGAACCCCTCGGCGTTTTTCCATAGTGACAAATTAAGATTGTTGTTAAGATTGTAACGGAGGTATCCGTAGAGGCGTGTCGTCTGTTGTGGTAAAAACAAAAATATATATGGCGTAGGAATCCGTCTATGCGCCCCGTCGAGTATTCAGATTAGTAGATGTTATAAATTTTCGTGGCATTAAAGAGGTGATGTGTACTAGAACGTTTGATGGACATTATTCGGCTTCAGAACAGAGATTTTATCTCACTCGGCTTAAGACAAGAAATAATGTATGGGGCACAGTGAGAGCTGGGCTACGTCAAGAACGCTCACCTGATGGGAACCGCTGGCAATGGGAATAGGATCTGAAAGAATTGGTGGAGACATTGCAGGTGATGATTGGTTAATTAAAGTAGAAAGCTTGATTAATACTATTAGAGACGTGCGGAGATTTATAGTGAGACCGCTCGTTGCTCAATTACCAGGATGATTTACGTTTAGGAGACAACATGATTTAGAATGATTTACGACGACCAGGGTGCTACATACTTGCTCCACTGTTATGCGGCCGCCCAAAAAAACGAAACGTGATCAGAGTCTTGTATTCACTATTGACTGTGGTCATAGCGTCCGGGAATAGAAGCAATTCTCTTGTTTAGAGAGCATTGATGCGATTGTGACTTGGTGAACAAATTAAGATATAGGTAGAGTGTTCGGGGCGTTGACACCCAGAGGTAATGTAGCCAAGGTAGATAAGAACTAGGGCGTCTCGGACTGTGATGACGTCCCCTCAGGCAAGAGATAGTGTATTGTAATGTCTTACAGTTCTCAGAGGAGTAGCGGTTTAGCGTACTTGTGCTGAATGAGGCACATCGAGTGTACTACTGCTCTGTACGCTTCAGGACATTATACTAAACTTGGGAGCTCCCGGACGAGATAAGGTCGTCCAATATGAATTATGAAGGGACGTATTATGAGGATAGGGCGCTCGATTAGTCCAACAAAGAGAGTCGGGCCAATGGTCGTGGCTTCCGCGAGCGAGGCAAATGAGCTATATAGACAAGTGTAGCCTGTGAGGTGTGTATGAAGAGTCTCTCGCCATCTCTGTCGTCTGAGTAGTAACGCGAGGATAGGAAACGTGATGTACGAGTCGTATAAAGGACTAGGCTAGGAGGACCGTCAAGGCGACAAACACTGCTGTCGAACGGGACGGCACGTCTTGGCGGGTCGTTCACGTTGACACGGTAACGATTGCTAGTGTAGTCTTTAGCCATTATGGTGGAGCTGAGAAAGGAGGCGATGAACAAAGAAAAGTAATGTGAGCCCCGCTACTGTTGTAGAGCGAGCATGATGCGAACATTTCCCGTGATAGAAGGCTAGTAGAGTAGCGGAGCAGCCAAGGGGTCTCCAGTGAGACAACAGGGGAAGGAAGACAGGTGAGTGTTAAACAAAGGGAAGGCATATGTCATAGACCGTCTAGTTGAGGAGTATTTAGCTGTCAGGATCAGAACAAATACTCTTAATGAAAACAGACACGGCGGCAGCCCATAGGAGCACCAGTGTCACTCGTAAAGCTCCGGGGAGCAAAATTGCATTCAAAGAAACAGGCTGATACTGTCAAGTGACAACTAAAGGAATGCAGGAGGGAGTATTTGAGGGGGGCTAATGTTCTATAATATCTCTTCGTGGTGAAAATGACTAGGGTAGATGAACATGGTTAAGTGAATAGTGCATGTGTGCAGTACTAAAAAGTATGATACAAATAGGTAAGTTGAAGAGAAACTAAGAAAGCAGCGACTGAAAGGTAGTATGTGATACCGATTGAACACAGCAACTTTTAGGCGAGTATGTAAGTGACAATATAGAGAGAATAGATAGAAGTTAGAAAGAGAGATTAATTAGTAGATACCACTAAGCATATAAACCCGACCGAGACAGGCAAAATCTGAGAACTACCGTGGGCAAGCCCAAGATTAACTTAAAGGCGACCTTCATTTCGTCAACGACACTCAAGGATTTAAGTTAGAAAAAAAATGGAATTGGGAGTGGAGCTGTACCTTTCTACATGAGAGATCAAGTACAAAGGCAAGGATTAGAAAAGTCACAAGAGTGAGCGGGGGAGCGAAAGTTGTCGAAGATAGGTAGTAGCGTAAGTAAGAAAATTGTCGGTTGGACTGATGTGGCATGTGCGTGAGAGTGTATGATCTCTAACCTCGCAGAAGGTTGAGTATCAGCCCGAATGTGTATGCTTCAGACTCAAAGTAGCCAACGAAGTGAGAACATGCGCAAAAGGAGTGACCGGCAACGCTTATAAGAGATCCGCTGCGTTGATTCTATACAGCTTCAAACAAATGAATGCCTAGAAGTCTCGGAGTCTGAGAGAAGTACAGGAGATATTAATGTTACGGTATGAAGAAGTTGTTAGAGAACCAAGTTGAGAAAGATGTCTTATTTTACCCTAAGGAGGGTCTGAAAAAATGAAGTGTTAGCGATACTATGAAGGGTTCAGCAGTGAGGAGAGTATACTCGTAAGGTAAAGGAAGTCCAAAATGACCGGTAAGGGTATTCGACTCGAGGAATTGACAGGGTGACGAGCGTACCTCTTGGAAGAGAGTGAAGGAGACAACATAGGCGGTAAGGGCTGTAAGCGACGCAATATGTAGTCTATGTGCCGGCCAATAGTGATAGAGGTATGGTAATAACCTAAAGAGTTCAGATGCAGCTCTTGCTGAGTGCCGTTATAGCAGAGAGGTGGGAGGTATGATAAATAACAATTATAAAAAGTAGGGAAATAAAAGTCAGTGATATGAGCTCTTGATTTTAGTGCGTGCATAGTCGAGTCGAAGAAGTAAAAGGAAGAGCTAGCAGCCGGGCAAAGCTATAGTGGAGACGAAGAAGGAGTAACGAATGCTGATGAATAACATGAGTAGTGTGAAAGAGCGTGCTCTCCTTACAGAGTGATCGTGAGAAAAAAACCAGGATGCTCAATGATATGTAGAGGAAAGGCGGAGAGACAGCGAGAGACAAACGCAAGGGAAGAGCATAGAATTCCTTTCACATTAGACCTCCCGGGAGTGAGAACAGGTGGAAATGAGATTGAGTCGTTGATATGAATAAAGGATTGATGCACAGGAGCTCAAGTCAGAATTTAAACGGTAGCAACCAAAAATACATTCATATTCCTCTCTTGCCTTGGAAGAAAGTGCATGCATCCAATTAAATTGACTAGACACTTTTTAGCCTCCAGGCGAGATTGTGACGTCACGGCGATATTCTAATGGAAAATATGTATATACGTGCATGGTGTATACTCTACGATTTGAACTACTTAAACATGAAGAGTCGAACTCGAGGACACTGGTTTTGGCCGGCAGCGATTCACTAGAGGGTACGCTCTAGTAAACACCAATCACACCCAGATTATTGAAGAGAGATTATATGTGCTGCTAACTGTTATATTTGCGTGAGGTCAGACAACTCCAAGCTAAAGGAGCTCGGGAAGATCTGAGTGCAAAAAGTTTACAATACAATGATTGTATTGTGCACGTGCGTCGAGACACGAGCAACCCTTCAAGTGAAGAACGCGATAGAACTTTTATCGTGAGAAAGGACGAACTAGGACTAGTGCCCGATTCTGATATAGCTCAACGTGAATATAGCAAATGCGCGGTGCAGCCAGGCGTGAGGTCCTGCTCAGTATGTATGCCGGCGATCTAGGTAAGAGTAGTAGAGAGATGAATGCGTTGAAGTGGTCAGTAATCAGTTGCGGATAGCAAACTGTAGCTCGTAACACGAGGGATGGCACGTGTGTGTCAGCAACCAGGATTGCCGGCGGGCATGAGACGGGGACCGGGATGTAGTGGACGGCCTCATGTCGGGCTGGAACAGCTGATGAGAGCTGCTCTCGATATAAATTACTGATACATCAGCCATATTGACTCCTCATCCGGTCGGAATAAGGTGAAATACCCCACTAGAGAAACTCGGCAGTTAAGCCATGGAAACTGGTGAGGAGTTTGAACTAGCTGAGTCAAAAGCAGTGAAGTGAACACCTGAGGTGAATGAAGATTATGTTAGCATCATTATGAGGTGTAGGGTAGGAGCGGACGTGAAAAGTTGTTCAACCGTATTACGTAGGGAGATAGTGGAATGACAGTAACAGTGATAATCTCATGGAAAGTGAAGTACTGAGGACTGTATCGTATAAGGATAACAGTGAAGTACGTGAATGTCAAACGTTTCTCAACAGATAGATACTTGGGGCTTTTTCATTTGTGTATTGAGTAGTTACTTTCCGAAACTCTCCCAAGGAAAAATTTCTGAACAGATTTTGCAGGGAACACTAATTCTGGAGCAGAGGAATTGAGGAGGAAGATCGCGACGACCGGCGCACAGAACTATGCAGCGCTCTCAGGACGAACAAAGACCATCTCTCGAAACCACTCAAGCGCACACATACGTAGGCTCGATGTGAGAAGCTTAAAGCGAACGTGCCTCCGTGGCGTGGTCAGAAAGTGAGCGGATCATAATGAGGCATTGTGATGCGTAACAATAGACGGGTTACGTCGGACGGTTCAAATTGCGAGTCGAGTCAAGATTATTAACTTAAAGTGCTTAAAGTATGAGTGACCTCTAAAGGGATTCTTAGCACTCCCAGACTCTCTGAGTGTGATTCCACGGTGAGCGCGCTAGTTATATCATGTGGGAGAAGTCTTGAATACGACGGTTACCCAGAAGGAGACAGCCATGGTGACAGTTCTCTGTTGAATATGCTCGTACATTACTGTATGCAATATACGTGTGAGTGAACGTCGTGTCACATTTGGTACACACTTGATTGTAAATAACGAAACTGTTTGCATTAGGACGTATCCAGTGCAGCGTAGGACCCACAGAGTTGACAAATCTGAGAGATCTCTAATGGCTGTGACATGTCTCCCGTCAAAACGAGTTATGTAAGGGTAGTTACAGAGGCATGATTTGACATGTGTTACTCTACGCCCGGAGCATACGATAAAAGGGAGAATGGTCAATTGTGTCTCAGATTTATACGAGAACTGGCAGTCACTTGAGCTACATGCTCTTTAGTCTAGAATAGGACTATCTAGCTGAGAATTTGAAGGCGATATTGCCTAATAGCACACATACAGCAGATTAAGTGGGAGCTTATTTCGCCACTGAAGCTCGTTTAGAACAACAGTAAATGCGCTGACCATGATATAGGAAGGTGAAGCGTTACACTACTGAGATATTGAGAAGAGATTTTATGATGTAGTGCTTAGGTCGTCATTTCTTATATATCGAGGTCGATATATCCGCATCGGAGAGGTGTCATTGGGGATGGACATGTATTTACGAGTCTCGTCAGACACGTTCACATTATTCTAGATCTAATACTTTTCTCATGGTCTTCAAGCCATATGCTCATCGTAGACTATAAGTTTTTATGGCACACGGTATTGTTTTTGAGAGTATTTCCCGACAAAAGACCGCTGACTGTTCCTATATGGAATATCCTTATTACTGATTATAATGTTGATATATAAATATGAAAATGATACTTGAGTCGTTGATGTAAAATTGACAAGTCCCTCGACAGTACCCTCTTCTCATGGCGCTCCGCATGTGGATATTGTATGTTGTCAGAAAAAAGTCAATCCTATTATAATAACATAAAAAAGCAGTCACGTACACATTACTACCTCTGCATATCTTACTCGTATATCATAGAACTGTAGGTCAGTTATCTGAGATCTATCATTCAGGTGTATTACTGATTCTCTCCATATCCCATTACTATCATATTAGCGTAAATTTTACTCTTTTTTACTCTGATGTTAAGCTCTCTGGGTAACTAGTCTGTGTGCAATATAGAAATACGCTACCTTCCTTTGTCCTCTCTCTCGTTTCCAACTTGATACTGCTTCACTATATCTTCTCTATGTATCTCTATAAAAAGTACATAATAAGACCATATAATCACTATATTAGTTCCCATCTTTCATGCTTCACGAAGCATCTTTATCACCCTTGAGCGTCTACTTATATATTAACTTCCCTATTACTATTTCATCTAACATAGAATTCAGTCGTGCTACACTGCCTTCCGTAAATCTTTTATCCAATACATCTCTATCTTCGCCGTAGTGTTAGACTATGCGATCCTCCTTCTGGTGTGCGTGTGAGGAGGCCTGATCATACATTGTGTGAAGCCATTTTATATTTAATATGATCTTGAGGAAATTATTGTAGAGTTTAAAATTTACATTTTAGCGTATTTCTTAATCTTTACTTGGTGATAAGCATTTTCTCATCTGTGATTGTACTCAACGCTAATTGATATTTTTACTAAATTTAGTCTCCAAAGTTAGTATTAAGTAAAGTCTCTATAATTATTCTGTGCTTATCAATGTAATTATTTCGACGTAAGATATATTTATTACTCAATTGCAGTACGATAAATATCATTTACACTTATTTTAGTATTATTATTTAATATTGCAGACCTTTTAAATAACTTAACATATAATATAATAAATTCCTCAATTTATTACTATTAACCTTTTATTATCATTACTTAGAAGAATCTCAATCATATTTAATATAATATTATAAATTTTTTTTATATTATTTAATATTATTATATATAGTTCTTATATTGTATTAAAGTAGTATAATTTAACTATTTTTATAATTTATTTCGTGCTCAATACCTTGCACGTCTCATAACTCAATGCAGATCAGAGTGATACGGAGATATAACCTAACGAAAGTCTATTGATGACTATTCAGACGATATAGAGTCTGAATCCAGCTAGTTTCCATTCTAAACAGAACGTACGGATCCCACATGCATTCGAATTCCCATAAGGTCTATATATGCTACTCAGCTTAGCTCAATACTCTATACCCACCATCACAATTAGTTCGTAACCTTAGGCTCTGCCTACTATCCTGAATCATATCATTACTAACCCCCTCCATACCTTGATTGAGCTTAGGCTCTGCCCCCTTAGTAAATAGAGCCCACAAATTAGTGATTATAGTTATTGTAAATCTGTATTATGATTAACCCAATAAACTCACTTCCAAACTTGCATTCTTAAATAATCTAAAGTTATGGTTTCAAATCAATGCAGTATAATATATTATTAATTTTATATAACTACGTAATTAAAAACCAGCCCTATCTATGCGTATTCGTACTTAAAATTTATAAATCTTTATACTGAAATGTACCCATACCCACTCCAGCTCTATATAAATAACTTACCAACCCTTTATCTAATATTGTATTGCAGATTCGAAGATCACACTTCAACAACTCCATATGCAACCTATCTACAAAATTTAACAACGATATACCTATTCTATGAATATGCCATGACTGTTTATTTATCTAAATATACTCAATGATGGCTATAGCTTATTCATCTATTTATATCTATTCTAGTATTTTTTTCCCCCTTGATCTACCCGTTCCGATGCTCTACGTTTCGACCTAACTAAGGTCATTTTCAGAACTGTAGCTAAAATACATATGTTATAATTTTCGTATAACATTATACTGTTATCATGGTCTCTTGGTGAGAGTAGAATTCGTCTACCGTATTCTACAGAATAACATTCCTTAGACTCGTTCTATCAGGGCTTCTCCTATATATTACTCTTATCTCCTAACTCAAAAAAAATCATTTTCATCTTGTTGACTATTTGGTGTAACTCAGTCCCTTTGAGGTTGTTTTTCTTTTAAATAATGTGGAGGCTTATAAACTATGTGTCAACATAATACTTCAATATATTGTACCTAAACATTCTTCATTTATTAGTATATTTATACTAAAAGCCACCCTGTATCTCTATAAACAACATTGTAATTTATTATGCCCAGCATCTTAATTAGCTTAATTCTGTCTCTTATCTAAATAACATCTTGATTTAGCTACTTCAAATTATGACTTTCGCTTATATAATATCAGCACATACAAATCTTATTTCTTATGGTCCACTAGATTCAAAAGCGCTAAATCCTCAATATTTACAATACAGTAGATATATCAATACACTTTTGATTTGTTAGGTTTACTTTCCTTATAGGTGTTAAGACCCACCTTAACAATCTTAGTTATTTATCAGATAATAAGAATTTCAATATGGACGCTACAGATAAATCTCACCTATCCTCCCCCATCTTCTCAGTTGAAATGAGAAGCAAGAACTACCTTGGAATCCTGCGACATCCTTTCCATGAACTATTCCTAACTGAGGGGCCACCTTTGTGTGATCATTAATCACCTCGCGCAGAAGCTCTTTAGAATACCTCTGAGCCTATAAAGTCCCGTCCGTCATTCCCACGTACATCCCAATAATAAAATTAATCGGTAACTCCAAATGCTTTCTCCACAAGACACTTCTAGCAGAGAACTCCTGTCTGAGGACTACAACTTCTCACTATTTCCCATGAGATTTATTCCTCCATTCTCTCAGCATTAATTCATACTACAATGGTTAGTTTTAGTTCCACAACACACTCTTATAATCTCATCTCATACCCCATGTAACCTTACATCCTGACTCCCACAAATATACAAGAATAGTTTCATATTAAGCATGGTGCATTTGTGCGAGATCGGAACTTTCAAAAAGCTTTGCTATAAGTCTAAAATGATAATATTCAACTGATATTCTCCTCGCACTAGCAGGTTCGATATGTATTTCCAGAAATTCTATAAAAAAGGTGTCTGTAGCATGACCTCCACCCTTTCTGAAACCTATGTACGTAGAAGTTATTAATACCCTCCCCCCCACACTCCCTTCCCCTCCTATACAATAATCCTCTAGTAGATTCTTATAATATAATTCTCATATATAGATATACCTATATTCATGATAACAAGACACAAGTTAGATCACCAGTTACAAATATAGCAAGATGTTAATAAGCTAACTGGCCGTATAATAATTTTCTCACTCAAATCTATCCTTACTACCTATTCTTATTAAAAAGGCACAACATTATTTGCTCCAGTTTTTACCAGTCATAACTTTACGGCGTTATACTAGCATCACAGTCACGTGTTTATAGATGATAGTTGGAAGAAATCCATAAATATCTAGTTGCTTGCAATGCTGTAGCAGTACTACCCTCTATATTCAAATTTATCTACCATGTAGAATATATTTATAACTATACCTATTCTCGGGTTCTTCTGTTAGTGACTTTTACTTTGATTTCATCAAAGTCGTTTTTCTCAAGTACTTTTTAATTTTTAGAGATCAAATATATGTGTAGCTGCAGTCACAAAACAAATCTGTAATGTAACTCCCTTATTATATCTATACTCCCAAGTAAACACTTGAACAAAATAAGCATATGAAAATGTATTAGACCATACTCAGCCTAATCAAGTTTCTCAATTTGATCGCTACTCCTGCCGTTAATGTGCTTAGCGTTAATTTTTTAGAATTCAATTTATACTACAGCTAGAAAACGTGCTCAATTTTACAATATTAAGTTTACTTATTACTTGAGCAATAAAAATTCAATTTTACTTTTGAGCCAGTCTTCTCTAGTGCTTCTATCATAAATCTCAGCTGGTAAATGTCTTCTCGAGTTCTCTTTATTTATGTCTATAGAATATTCATAAAATAATCAATTCAGTTCAGTTTAATTAAAATCCGTGAATGATTATTTTCCCTCTAAAAAAAACTATAGAAATTACAAATTAAATAATATAATTTTAAAAAGGTCTACTTTTTTTTGACTAGGATTGAGAAAAATATAACCTATGTTTAAAATATATACTCACCATACCCGCCATACACCTCCTAAAATGGGTTTCATTCTCTTATAAAGATCATTTACATGAAATATATATATAAGACATTTATGTAACCTTTAGTTAAATTTTTACATTGGTATGGTGGGTTAATGGGTTATTAGCCTAATCGTAAAAACTCGTTACAGTATTAAAATTTTCAAACTGTGTCTCTTGCCCATTTACATGTGTAGCTATGCTATATGTGTTTTGCAAGCTAAATAAGTTAGTGCAATGTTAGTGTTAATATTTCCACAACCTTGGATATTGCTAAAGTTACTAGGGTCATTTTGTCTTGCTTTCACATTATCCGGAAACCTATCCTTAATATTTAATGTGCCTAACGTAGTGTTTGTTTGAGAAACTTTATCATCTCTTAAGGTGTGTTTTTTCTTATACATTTTTCCTAAATTAAAAAATGCAATATTATGCCTATTTATTTTTACGTTATCCAAATTATTATTAAGATGTTCTTTCACGGTAGACTCTAATGGTGATCGTCACAATAATTTTCGTTTAAGGAGAAGGATGGGAGGAGAAAAGATAGGATAAGAAACACTAGGGAAATCACTGGGGTGTTGGAGAGAGTCAGATTTGGACTAGGTCTGATCCCTCTCTTCGAAAAATTTTCTAGTGACTTCCGAATTGTTGAATCCGTTCTCAAAATTTCTCAGGGGGGAGTCATAGGAGCGTCGGATGCTCGTAGTCTGGGCTCGTTTATTTTTCTAAGTAGTTGTGGCAGTTGTTTGGGGCTTGACCTTGTCGGTGAGACTGTTGATGAAATTGCTGCTGAGCTCTCGGCCGATCACCATTGGAATATCTGTTTAGTGGTGTAGAGATTCTCTACTCTTGGGAGGAATCTTCATGATTGGAGAAATGAGTGAAGAGTGTCTTGTTTCTTCGTTTATTTTGGTAATTGGAGTTCCATTCGTAAAAGTTTACGTCGTCTGTTGGACTTGGATTGTGTTGAGTCTCCCATACAATGGGAAGAGTAGTTAGGACATGGTAACAGGAGGTAAAGCGAGCTCTACAGTTTGGCTCGTGGGAAGGAGATTTTTGAGTAATATACTCGGTTTTCGTAACTGGTGGAACATCTGGTTCCTGTGGTTTTGGAAATGCTTTAGCTGCATTTTGTGAATGGGCGACGGATTCGTCGTTGTTTGGATAAGTTTTGTTTCTCCGGTACGGAGAAGTTAAGACTGGCATCACTTTCTATCCCGTGAAGGTCTTTTTAATTGCTATGGCTGTAGGTATGGAAGTGCCTACAGTATTACCATTACCATTAATCATTTTGTAAAAAGGGATGTGTGTGCAAGTGATAAACTAAAGACAAAATTTTAGTACCTTAATATGCGACCTTCACCTATCAATCTTCTGCAGAATATTGGAATGGAGCTTGGCGTACAAAGAAATTACTTCACTGGATGGGTAGAACATTAGTTTCCTTTGGGCAAGTTTTGCCAGTTTTCCATTTTTCTATCTGGTACGGGGACTCAAATTTAAAACCTTGATCTGCGAAAAGTTTAATTCTATCAGAAGTGCAAGTTAGTAATCCAAATATACCACGCCTAAAATAAGATTAGAAAAAAAAACTATATTAGTTTGAGCGCCTATAACGTGGAAATGTTCTTAAATATAACATATAAAAAAAATGTTCATCATTCATTAATAACATCATTAAAAAAATTATATTCAAAGATTAAGTTGTTCCGAAAAAAAAACCCCAAAAAATGAAAGAAAATAAAATAAAATCTTCCCCTGAAAAGGAAAATGTAAAAGTGTATAGAGCGTCAAGTAAAGAAATATTGGATAAAAAATAAAATAAAATAAAAGGAGTGAGTGGAGAAGAGATGAGAAGTAGCCATGCTCAAGTCCGAAAGAAAAAAAAAGAAAAAGGTATGGGATATGTTGAAGTGCATGCGGCAAACCTCATTTGCTTCACAACTTTTCCATTCAGCAAGATCATTTGCAAACGCTTTTTCTATTATTTTACAATACGAAAAGGGTTATGAATGTAACTTTTGTACGTAAATCAAAAGAAAAAGCAAATACCTTCCTTTTCGAAGATATATTACAACCCTGAGCGAAACGAATCATGAAAAAATTAATCCATAAAAATATCAACAATCTGATTTTTTACCTTATTTTTCTCTCTGTCATTGATCTGTTCATAAATATGTAGATAATCTTGTTTGGCTTTTCCAAACGTACGATTCAAAAAATTTTTTTTTTTATTAAGCGAAACATGTATATTTGTTTCACCCGGTATTTTATTAGTTATTACATTTTTACAATTAATATTATTATTATTATTATTATTATTATTATTATTATTATTATTATTATTATTATTATTATTATTATTTTTATTTTTATTTTTATTTTTATTTTTATTTTTATTTTTATTATTATTATTATTATTATTATTATTATTATTATTATTATTATTATTATTATTATTATTATTTTTATTTTTATTTTTATTTTTATTTTTATTATTATTGTAGCCCGACTCACACGTAACTTATTAACACACACTTAACTCACATGTACGTACTCATGCATACACAAACACGTTTTCTATCTATCTTATCTATCTATCTATCTATCTATCTATCTATCTATCTATATCTATCTTTGGCCCATCTATCTATCTATCTATCTATATATATATTT
>JABUQX010126516.1:5000-65159 GCA_015478945.1 Trachelipus rathkii | reverse complement strand
TAATATATATATATATATATATATATTATATATAATAATATATATATAATATATATATATATATATAATATATATATATCAATATATCTTATGTAACAAGATTCAGATCGTGTGGCGATTCCTGTATAATTCCTTAGAAATAATTTTTGGAAAGGAAAAAAGGATGTCCGCTTCTTATTCGATCCACTCTCCTGCTTTCACAGTCAAACCAATCATTTGGACAATAGGTATGATATATAAAGCATAATTAAATGAAAGAGGAAAAATAAAAAATAAAGGGGAAAAAAACAACTTACTTTAACCCTTTCAAAAAAAAAAAACAATATTTACGGGAACGGTCTGATAAAACTTGAAAACAATCCTCTGAGTTTACTCTGTAGTTTAAGGGTAGTGCCAATTCAGGTCGATGGAGTTGTTCTCTAACCAGGTCCAATTCGTATTTCACTGGACATATGTAACCAATCGCCGCAAGTAGTGTGTCTATCCTTCATGAAAAGCATCACTTACCAGAATTAAATTGTGTAATAAAATGTCGGTGGAAAAAAAATAGATAACAAAATAAATATGAAAAATCAAAAAAAAAAATAAGAACACCAAGAATAGCAAACGAAATTATAAAATTATATTTATTTAACCAAAACGAATAAAAAAATTAAATGAAATGGAATAGGGTTAGATTTTTTAATGAGGTAATAAAGATTTACATTGAGCAATTTCCAGGTTCAACCTTAAGTTGATTTCTCAATCTGGTTAAGAGTTACTTTCTCTTCTATCCCCAGGACATCCATTTGATATATTCTGACACTTTGTCTCTATCGTCTCATACTTTTTTCTTTAACTCGTGTGCTACTTAAAAATAATGCAATTGACTCACTCTTTTCACTACATCATTTAAAATCCTTTGTCTTTTCATCACGTGTCCATAACGAACTCAATGACTGATACACAAGTTTATTTATACAATCAACTACACATACTCCCTCTCTTTTACAACCTGTGCTCGCATTAAGAATTACAGTAGAATTGACTAAACCAAGTTCTTGTGCACGTATATTACATTCAAAACCTTTTTAACGTGTGGCTACTCAATAGAAAAATAGTCATCACACTGCAAATATCACTTGGTGGAGATTTTGGTCCATGATATTTTTCAAGCTATAGCAAGTGTACGTAAGATATAATTTATGAAATTGTAAAGTTTAAGAATTCTGATTATATATTCCCCTTTTTAAAAATTAGAATTGAAAATGATCCATCATAAACATTTCAATCATTTTCTCCAAAAGTTGAACATCTCATCAAGCAAAGAAGTAACTCTTGGTATATAACAGATTTAGGATAACTTATCTATGTGTTTTCTTATGATAAATTCATATTATTATTATTGTTTAGGTGTATTCTTTTCTAAATTTATATTAGTTTATTTGAAAACAAATGCATGTGTTAGTGGTTTATATGTAAAGTGTCAAATAACATGCATCTAAATTGCGAGTCATGAGAGTCACACAAGATCTCCACTTTAGAAAGTAGAAGCATTCTTAATTTATGTTGTGACACCTTATGTTAGTACAGTGTTGAGCATTTTAAATCTTATTTTCAGGTCAAGGCGAGAAATACACGAGTTGTATAATATATAATGGATTCAGCTGTGGAGAGAGGAATTTCCTATAACACTCTCGCTAAGCCTTCACCAAAATTTTTTTTCCGTGAAAATAAAAAAGTTTTTAATTAGCAAATAGTGCGCCAAGGACCACAAAAAGTAAGGCACTATTGAGTGAGTACACATATATGCAGTGGAGGAAGAGAAATGGAACATTTAACAAAAGAGGACACAACACAATAGCATTTATATAAAAAAGCCCACCAGAATCGGAAACCTAAAACAAAAAGATGGACCATACGCGTATTATGAGAATTGCTCTTAAAGATGTCCAAGGTTCTACCTTTTAAATCTTCTCTAAGTAAATAAATTAGTTAAATCTTTGGGAATTCAAAATTTAATATTTATCTTCATAAATATTAGCTCATCTTCATTCTAAGGGTAGTTTTTTGCGTCATTACAGATGAACTCTCATTTTATATTCCACGTGAAAGGCTTGTAGTCTTATTTATTTGACAATTGAAGACATCGTATATTTGATTTCTTATACCCCTTAGAAGTAGATGTCCAAAACCGAGGGTAACGATATTTCGTGGGGAGTTTTCTTTTTCGGGTTCTCAATCTATTATGCACCGTAATTATAGCCCGATATCTATAGGTATGCAGAGGTTGGGATATGTAAGCAGATTAGCGTTGCACGTGAGATACACAATTGAAGGATACCATTCACAATGTGTCTTTACAAGCATCCTCCCTATAATTCAAGTAGTACAGGCAGCTTTTATTTGGTGTTATCACAAACATATTTTATTATCTAATTATAAAAATGAATTTTAATAATCTTAGACAGTATTTAATATATTTTGACACTAACCTTTTCCTTTTTTGTGAAGGTTAGGTAAACTTGTTCCAGCCAGCTTCGATTTTGACGCAGGCTCTATGATCATGGCTATCTCACATGAATGTCTCCAAGCATATCTTCTCCATCGATAAGCTCCATAACTGAACACTATACGAAGAAGAGAAAACATAACATTCACACAAGTGTGAATTTAATCTACCTCCAACTTAGCGATGAGATACAAAAATTAATTTATTAGAGTAATACTCATGAATCAAAAGTATGTTATAACAAAAGATCTCGCACACACAATAGATCAGGCTATTTGATTTTTTTCCATCTCATACAATACAGAAAAACCACATATTATAAATTATTACACTAGAGTATATCAGAGTTTCATTCTCGAGATCGCTCCCGCGCCAGACATATATTTAAAACATTGCAAGCAAGGTCTCACTCTAAAAATACACAATACTGCCCCGATGATAATTGTATTTGTGGGCCTCAGGTTGCGCTATACTTAATAATATGAAAAAGTTAACAAATTTGCTCTCTATTGTATTACAACTGGATCTCAGAGATAGGAAAACACGGGAACTCATCTTGAACCAGGGTTGTCAAACTCACGACACCTCTGGACTAGGGGACTCCTGTCCGATCCTTTTCTTCTCTTATCCAACTCCCGACTAACACTTACATCTCTTTATTCCCCTCCTACTTATTCCCTCTTAATTCTAGTGCCTGAATTTTCAGATCGTTCAATCTACTCTCTTACCAGGAAATGTGCATTCTGCCCATACTTCTCGCGATTGTGCGGCGAATGAGGATTAGTTCATTCTCACTCTTCAACGACTTACTCAACCTTATTTCTATAAAGTTTCTTCTATATACGAGTACTAAATGATAAATTCACGCCAGTCCATATTCTAGAAATCTACGGGTTCGAAATATAATAAAATTAATATTAAAAGATTACAAAATAATATTATATGTATTAATATCATTATACACAATAATATTTATAAATTCATATTAAAAACTCTCTCATATATAGCACCGCTACACGGAGCTCTATACTAGCTACACTAGTATTAGTACCGATTTCACAACTTCCTCTGATCCTCTATATATATAATTATACTCTACGGATCATCTTTTACCAGAAATTACCGACTTTACCTAGAAAATTCATTTTTACAAATATTTTACATTATAACACCTTATCTTTACATAATCATTGATTGCAATTTTTTTATCTTATGAGTCATAAGACGGGGCAATTGCGGGGCGGCTCCGGTTCCCATCGCGGGGCAATGCAGTCACGTGGGGCAATTCGGTCCAGTGGCTCAAAAATAGCCTATAACGTATGCGCACCGGTAGGGTTTTGGTAAAATATACTCTTTAAGGTCGTAACAAGTATAAATGTCTATTCTTTTCATAGATCGAAGTTTAACGCGTATTAATTTTCTTATGAACCTTTAATTTAAGTCCATTAATTGTGATTTTTTTTTTTTTTTTTCTGAGCACTATAAAATCGGTGTACACAACACTTTTTAGGCGTCGCTGCTATAATGATATGTGTAAGTCATCTACAGGTTCGCATATAAGCTCGTATGTACATGGACATTCCGATGTGGTCCTGTGTACCAAGAAGTAGGTGAGAGTATAGATTAACATAAGATTACATTCCACGTAGGTGAAACTCTCAAGATGCTCAATCAGTTTCAGTGGCGGATTGGATTTCATTCAGGCAGAAGATAAATGTTTTATTATAAAAATTGAACATGGGGCTAATTCGGTTTTTTTTTTCGCCCCAAGGGGGGTGTGGGATAAAAAACATTTACTGTTAGTGGGCAATGGTGTCGGATACTCAACATTTTGATATTCTAATTTAAATTAATTTTATTATTAAATGACTCTTTTTACCAAATAAAGTATGATCCTTGAATAAATTATTAAATGTTTAAATAAATTAATTTTACACTTTTATAACAGATAGGTAGTAAAGTTTTTTCATACTAGGGACCAATTAACCTATTAAATTTTTATATATTCAGTACAAGACTTGAGTTAACACTTTAAGTCTAAATAGTAATAACATAGTATAATGATAATCAATAAAGGTAACTCTGATGATTGATGTGTGTCCAAGACCCTTATAAGCAGTTTTCGTTTCTTTCATTGGTTCTTACTGAATATAATACGTTAAATTAATATGTCATTCTATTATATATTTTAGAGACTTTTTAAAATCTATTTTCATTTTTCACAAGAAGAATGACCCATTTTATCAAAGTCATTTGACTCTTTTTCTAAAGTTGGATTTAATCTAATATATATTCATGTCAGTCTTAATATATTATAAATTTAGATAAACAAATAAAAATAGAAAATCGACTCACCAAATTTTTTATTCAGAAAATTATTTCTTCATTTTAAAATTCGTTACATCAAATTATAAAATAAAAAGGAATTGCATAACACTTACAGAATTTAAGTATAACCAACGCGCACATCTTATACAAGTTCTCTCCGTTTCGCTCAAGAATATCAAGACACGACAATCGCAGCGATAAGAAACGCTTCATCACTAACGTAAAAGAAATTTTCCTTTTTGTTCATGTCAACGAGTGTAACCTAGTAGACAATACAAAAAGAATTAAGGGAGTACCTTACGTAGGGGACTTGTAGAGTGACGTGTCACTTTTTTTTTTACGATTTTGCGTTGACAAAACGAACGCAAACTCGGAACACATCTGATTATTATGTGTTTTAAAGATCGCCGAATTTCTTAAATCCTCACTGTGCTTAAATTAACTACTTAATGTGATTAAAAAACTAACTCAATATAATGACTGACTCTAATGCCTTGTCGCGTGCATATTTGTTTATAGATTGAACTCAAAACAGTTCTCTGTGTTTGCGTTCATTGATTTTTGTCAGAGACATAACAAAATCGTTTCTCAAAAAAAATCTGAGCTTCACACCTCGTCAAAGACGATTTATCTTTCACAATATGCTCATAGAAATTCTGGATTGATTCTCAATACAGAATAATATAATCACACAAGAGGATAGATAGGACAACCTACTTAAGAGAATTAGGGGAAATTACCTGACTCTACTGTCGAGGCTCTCGCGAGCCTTTTTTTTAAGACTTTCTGCAGTTGACAAAAAACGAACAGCAACAACTCTCTCACGAAAATGCATTCTATTTATTTATTCGAGATTTTTCGCCGTAACCCTAATTTCTAAGTACCCACAGATAATATTGTAAGACATTGATGGTATGTCACACAAATGAAAACCTGACTTATCAGAGTATTTGATATTATATATTGAAAGTAAAAACACGATTTTAAATTAAGAGAGTAGTTTGATTTTATTGGGTATGGGAAATATTTTGAGAAATATTGATTAGCTGCACGAATTGATAAACCATGCACTCGTTTGCCCAAGCCTCCCTCCTCAAAAGACTCGTGGTGGACATCAATTATCGTGTCCACTCGTAGTCTTGTCTTATCGGTGGAACATTCTACATTTAATCCTAGGTGATTTTATATTATACAAACTTGAACAAATCAGGCCTTAGGATAACTTTCACTTACCGTAAAATTATCTGTACTCCTAAAGCGTAGTAACTCTCATTAACATATATATAATAATAGTAATAAGAGTAATAAATTTGCGATAAAAACTCATAATAATCTAACAAGTATAATTTAGTCTCCATAACCTTCTTAGCATATTTAGGAGGAACTAACAGAATCAACCTCCTTTGTGGAATTTTTGGGTTGAAAGCATAGAAGCCAGTGAATTTGTAAGTCCCCTTGTCAATGATCCGCTGCTGCCTTCTAGTTGATAATATTATGTAGATATATTATAATTAGTATTATTAGTATACTCATCGTTCTTAGATTGCATAATTATTATATATAAAAATTTACATTATTTATTCCGGATTGTGAAAATTATTGACCTTGTCGATATTATGGTATAGTATAGTCTGAATATAGTATCTGACTATTAGTACTATACTCATAAATCTTCTTTATTGAGTGAGTGAATTAAGACAATAGAAGCTTATGATTCATTGTGTCCACTAAGAATCATATTTCATCAAATATGAGTTTACCCAAATAGGGCCTTACAGGTTTCTCTCTCTCTCACAAAGTTTTGATTACATTTGCTGGAAATCCGGACAAATTATTTGCAGGAACTGATAATATATAAAAAAATATACATCAGATTATCAGATCACACAATAAAACTAAGCGACTTACATAGTACAGCGAAAAGGATATTAACATTTATTTGCGACTCCAATGATATAATTTTTAGGGTATTAGTGGATAATGATGTTAATAATTTAAACTAATAAAAAAATAAGATAAATAAAATATTTATTTAGCTTTTTTTTTTTTAAGGGAGCAGGGTCACCTAGTATATATAGGTGATGATTTTACATAATGAATTTATGATAATTATGACTAGAACAATAAATTGGTTTCTGGTATTATATATATATATATGTAGCTACCTTCTACGAGTTATAGTCCTGCGATGCAATATTTAAAAATAAATATATCAGAATATTATATAAGTTAGAATTAATATATAAGTATAGTTATGAATGTATTTTAAACAAGGAATTAATAATATAATATATTATGTTAGAACTGAGAGATGTCGTCAAGTAGTATAATGATAATTAGAATAATACCTGAAGTTATATTGAGGGGTAATATTTAGAAATTGAACCAGTTTTAACCCTATTTAACTGCAGTAATAGTTAGAGTTAAGAGAAAGAATTACATTATTAGGAGTGATCTGTTAACTTCAAATAAATCATAACAATTCCATATCTATCATTTATTTGTTGCCATAGGTTTTGAAGGTAAATGACCGTTTTTTATTTTACATAAGTCGGATAGGTTATATGTTACTTATAAGTATTATGATAATATGGATTATTCTGCTTAGAGTGGTGATGAGGAACAAATATAAGGTTTTAAACTAATAATTAATTACATTATATAGTTTATTGTTTAAAGTTAAGATAAAATAGATGATTTTGAATTCTAGTGAAAGAAGAGAAAACAAGTTGTTGAGTTTGCATTTAGGTTTACATTGCATGAAATGGTAATTATTTACTTTAAAATTAATATTGAGCAATCATTATATATTATTAGATATACTGCCACCTGGATAATTAGATAAATTAATAATAGCTTATTTAATGCTTTAGATTGATTATTCGAAAGCTACTCTCGTAATATGTCAAGGGTCAACACAGAAAAATTGAATTCACCAGAATTAGCTGAGATAACGGTACAGTAAGAGACCTAAAAAAGAGCATTCCCAGTCTCAGAGCTCAGTACCTTAACATTAAAGCCATAATCATAGCAGATCATGAGACTAATGAATTAGAATAAGATATATACTTAAATTACTTTGTGAATGATATTCGTGAGAATTTATTCTTTGTTAAGCACAGATCATCGGGGAGTGGCAAATGTTAAGGGGGCTCAGAGCACAGCATGGGAGTTAAAACCACCAGGGGTGGGAGTTTTGACATAGTAGGCCCTGACGTTATGTTGGAGGAGGTTGGAGTGAACAACCCTAGCGACACGCTACCAGCTATACTTTACCGGAACACGATCGGGGTTTTCTCTGGAGACCCTATCCCACATGGACGGGGTAAATTCTTAGTCCTACCAGCCAGGTGGTAGAGGATTCACAGGGTTGAGAAAAGGCCGATGATGACACATGACTCGCGGGCCAATACTTGTTTTGCGGTTGTAATGATATTACCAAAAACTCTGGGTTTAGGTATTTCTCACTGTATAAGAATTAAACATATTTTTAATAATTAAGGCAAAATTTAAGCAAAATAATGATTATATATTATTATTTTATAACAAAATATAAACCAATAAAAATATTGTTAGTACTCTAAATAGGTACTCGTCTAATATATTATTTTACTATTAATATCAAAACATATAATTTTTTTTATTTTTCTTATTTATTATTTTATTTCTACATTTCCCATCTTAAAAATTTTTTTACTCAGGATTCCAAGATGTATCCTTTAGATTGTAAGCTATTACTGCTCCTCTAAGTTATTTTTAGAGAATATTTTTATTTTTTTTGATTTTTTTTTTTTTAATTTTTCCGTACTAAAATATAGGTAAACCATACATTTACGTAAGCTATATAATGCTATTCCTTTGCGCTATGATAGCTATTGTTGTTTTATAGATTAATATTAGAGCTTATAAATATTATTTTTAATTAATTCTATAATTCGACAGATATATAAAAAATTTATGAATATAAACAAATATATATTTTTATACTTTGTTCTAAGCGCAAAGTGATTATGAAAATATTAATAAACGAGACTTAAATTTTTTTGTTGATAATTTTATTGTTGTTTTCAGAATGTTATGAAAATTAGTATGAAAGGGTTAAATAATGTGGATTTAAAGTAAAAGTTAAAATTAGAGTTAATATATATTCCAGGTTGCTCATTTAAAATCATTATTGTTTTTAATATATTGAGTATGCTGCTTTTATTTTGATTATATTATGATAAAATTTTAATATAGTTGTTTCAGAGAATTACACTATAAATCGCATCTCAATAAATCCCATGTTATGTGCACGATGATCGAGAACTTTCTTAGAGAGATCTATTTAACTAAAAAGCATATGAGCGTTTGGATTTTTTAAAAAGAAATTGAACATTTGTTGGTTGATTTAATTATTTTTTTGCTTAGATATGTTGACAATGTCTTTATAGAATCTATTAGGAGAGTCGTTCTATAACAAAGTTGTGTCTGCAACATAACTCTAAGTGGGATAGTAACAGGAGAAGAAGTTAAATGCTCAGCATAGAAGTATGATAAATATTGAGTGAGATAACTCTGAAGCTAACTCTCTCAATTTTTTAGATTAATATAGACAGAATAAACAAAGTAGAGCATGATGTCTTATTTAATTTTGTACTTAAATTTTTTAAGTTAGATTTTTGCTGTTCAATCAATATATTTCTTATTTTATTTGTAGATTTCCCGATTTTCATTTCCACTTATCTCAATTCCGTCTTTCTTGTTTGTTACAATTCTACTGATGACGTCAGTAAGGAAGGAATATCGAAAGACAGTTATCCAACTCATAATTTATGTGTAAGAAGTCGTGCTCTTAGTGATGTATTAATATACTATATACACAAAGCGAGAGCTCGCCTGTTTTAGCCATGCATACACGCATGTGTGATTATACACAGTCCGCGTAACCTTACTTGAGCACTTTGTCAAGTGTGTGATCAGTCACTGTGACATAATACAGAATGCAATTTAATTCTCACATTCAAAGAGTATACCGTGGGCGCTCTTCAGTCGGAAACCAATAGCACTGAAGTACGGGGACACGTGGAGCGCAGAGGACGAGTGGGGGGGTAGCTCGAGGACTTCCAGTAAGTGTAGCGTGGCAACCACTGCGTGTGTATAACTCATCCTGTTTTGAAGAACAAATACGGTGTACTCTCTGTAGCCGACTGGAAAAATGACACACGCCCACGCTAGCATCTATTGTTATGTTATATAGATTTCACGATAAAGAGTGAACGAGGTAGATACGTGATACACGTGATAGTGAGAGTGAGATACGATACTTGTATTAAGAGATTACGTTTGGATGCTAAATCCATTAATAATAAAAAATAAAGCAGCAACGTTAGGAATGATGTTAAACACATTGGCGTAGAAATAGATCGCATGTGAACGTTTCAATTTATTACGTTACTTTCAGATATCAAGATAAGCTTATAGAAGATGAAATCACATATATGTATATAGCTCTACGTTATAAATGTAACTGTCCAAGGTACTATGCAGAATGAGAAGTATATTATTGTGAATATTTATTACAACATACTAGTCGCATGTTATAGCGTTTTAAGGTCATCAAGTGTCACAGGTAAATGAATTAGTGATCAACATGTAATCCGAGCTTCTTTCGTCTCGGTGGACTCGATTATCAGCTCAATACAGCAAGTATAAGTATACATATTGTACTCAAGATATAGTGCATGCAGTGGTTATAATATATACGCTGGGGAGGTGCCTGCTATAGATTGTGTCATACCCTTTTCTCGACTAAACTCGGTAGTGTATATAGGCGTGTAGAATAGTAGAAATTTATTAGTTTATGAAATTTCTCTAAAACATGTACTACATAACAGCATTTTTATTTCTAGATATAATCAAAGATGAAAATAAAGTGTTATAAGAATAAGAAGAATTATAAGCATAACATGGTTTTTGGATCGGAGGAGAACAAGAAGAATATTACCGTATATAGATTATAAACTCTCGAAAGAAAATATTTAGAAGGGAGACTTGAATTTTACTCATAAATGTGTGTGTAAATGGTAGAGTAAGAGCAGGATCGCAGAAGAACATCAATATAGGTAGCGAAAAAGATGTCTGGATAAGATGATAGATACGAAGAATTGATTAGTTTATATATATAAGTATATTTTAAGAAATCTCATAGATTGATAGCACGATAATACTGTTAATACGATGTCAAAATAGATTTGACTCCTTGACTACATTTGGTGAAGTGTGATTCTAGGGAATTGGAGAATAATAGATAAATTCACAATCTCGAGATTCAGTAACAGAAAGACCTATACTAATGCTCACTTCGAAAATTGCAAATCGAATGTTAGCGACAGAATTACGTCACTCTTCAAGGCGAACCGCAATATTCTTATTTAATACTTTACTTTCTACACCGAACACAATAAATCGGTATTGAGGATGTGAATTCTATACTGACGTAACATAAATGTAATTTTAGTGGAGGAACTGCTCACTAAGCATAATAGTAATAACAAAGTAATTTATCTGGTGCCACTCTCTTAACTCTATGATCATGTCCGGAAGTTGCTTAGAGAACATCTTGTTGCATACTATAACCTACTTAATCATATAAACGAGGACATGTGGCAATTTATATTATGAATAAATGTACTATAATCCAAAAAAATACAATGAATTTTCCATTAAAGTTAAGTAATTAGGTTCATAAGCTCTTCTTTCTATTTGAGTAGAGAGCAACTATTAGGAATATGAACCTGAACATCACTACATAATTAATAATTCAAAGTCTGTTACTACTAAGTAATACCAAACTAGGATCTAATACACAATGTGTTTTTAATTTGTATATAATGGGTGAGATTTACATACATCAATTACTGTATATATTATGGAGGATTGATGAAGGTAGAGTGAATGTTATTAAGATATATCACTATACTAAATAGAAATTAGATGGGGAATAACAACACCGTGTAGATTACTATAAAGAATCTACTCTCTCTCACTCAATGTGATATACTAAGAATGATTATAACGACGATTCCATTGGGGTTGATTGAAAGGAAACTTTTGGAGATAAATTAGGAGCAGTTATAGATACTTAACGAGAAAGGGAAATAGTTATATAGTCACACATAGCTAAAGACTTTTAATAATTCACAATAACTTAAACACTCACTATAACACTAATTAACTCGACGCGAATTGTTTGTTTAGGGGAGTATATTGAAAATAAACAATGATTCTTCAGTAGTATAAAATAGAATGCCTATGACTTGATAGAACAATCTGTGATGTTTCCCGCACAATTGACATCTGTTGGTTCTGTGGCAATTATCGACCAGTAGTTATAGTGGTTGCGTGCACTCCAAATTCATATATGAGTAAACGCGTAACATTACAACTATAACATTTACTGCGCTTAATACCTAATTTTTTGCTGTAGTAATAATAGAACTAGGAATGTCATGACACAAATCTGATCTATAAACTTATCTCCGTACCGTCTTAACTTTAATACTTTCTCTCCAAGAGTTCCATCCTGCATAACACTTGCCTTAATTAATAGATCTCTCGACCCGACCTACATTGGTGGCAGAATATCTCGATTTGAATTAGACGTACATTCAAAAAAATAAAAATAAAAAATTAGGTAACGAGAGATTCTTATTCATGACGTATTGTTAAATACCATAATTTACGCCTTTGAAATTTTTGCATCAAAGATGATTAATTTAATTTTTTAAGAGCTTAGCGACTAGTCTACAGTACTTTATTTTAGTTGTAAATTTCACCATATTGGCTAATCAACCTCTCGAAGAAGACACTAGATGGAGAGGAGTAATAAGCATTTTCTTTCAAGGTCTGCATGATATGTTTCTTAAGCTTTTTTATATTTAGGATACTTTAAGGTAATACTTGTAAGCTAATTGAGAATGTATATTTACTAGCATATTTTATATGATGTAAAAATGTTAATGTTTGTATATTTTTTCCATTAACAATAAGGGATTTACGTTTCTTCTTGTCTATAATATTTATATGAATCAAAAGATTATATTTATTTACTACTAACTTACTTTCTCAAAAACATTCATCCATCAATAAGTTTAAGATTCAAATTTCAAAACCAAGGAGGAATGTCAATATCTCTTTGGAAGTATTATACTATTTTACATTTTTTTTTTAGGCCAGATCATTTGGTCTAGTCAAGTTTATGGCTGAAGATTATGAATAATATAAATCTTTATACCAGTCATAATGTTTAATTTATCTATCAAAGCTTCTTGAATACATGATCGGACCTTACCACTTTTAATTTTACAAAAGCATTTAAAAGCCACGAATTGATTATTATCTTAGAAACCTAGAAAAACAATGTAACAAGAGTATTTACCTAAATCTAAAATGCTTACTTAATTTAAAGTGTTATATCTCACCATTATTTGTACAATTTTTAACCATTTAAGTTTTATGGTAAAGACTCATGAGGGATCACTCTTAAACATGGGATATTATTTAGACTCAAGCTATAATCAAGATACTAGAGATAACCATATTGGACGCATGAAAACCATATATCTGGAAATATTTATACATTATATTATTTTCTTAAACCGGTAATTACTCTTTCTATAAAATTCAACTGTGGGTTTTCCACTAGTGTTACAAATATTTATAATGAAATTTAATTTATAATTTCTTTACATGGTTGTAGTATTATAAAATGTACCATTCTATACCCAATTCTATTAATTACTGTTTTTAGGAATTTTAACCTTTTTTAATACTTTCTTTGGTTTCTTCATTATCAGCAACATTTAAAAGCAACTACTTCTGGTCGAGTAGAAACTGCAATACTTTATAATACAAAATCAAAATATATTTTTAATTATATGCTTCATTACGAATACTTAGGTATAAGTCGTTACACTTTAAAGTGCACAAAATTCTACATACCATACACCCATAAGCTCCAAAAATAGGATACTTAATTCAGTTGGCCAATTTGCAGAAGCAACCTAAGCTTTTGAAAATATATAAGAGCTTTTATTATTTTCAATCACTCCAAAACAAACAAATCCATATACACGGTCGGAACTGTCACAAAACAAATGAAGTCCATATTTAGTCCCTTTCAAAAGAGCCATTCTTGGAAATGCAATTGTATGCAGTTGTTTACAATGATTGCAGATTTTGAACCATTCTTTTAAATAACATTTATTGCTTCCGAAATTTAGTATGTACAAACAATTTCGCCATAACACTAATATTTCTCCGTCCTTTTTCCCACTTAAATTATTCTTACTATTTTAAAAGAGCCATTAATCTCTTCTAATATGATGGCTAAATGCGATAATCATTAATTTCAGCCCATAATAATATTGGCTCCTGTAGATAGATGTCTATTAAAAGAAATTTACAACATTCGCTACAGAATTTTGTTTTTTATTCACTCCTTTTTCCCATCTCATTTTTTTGTTCTCTTGTTTGAATTTATTACGGATCAATCCCGAATTGCTGTTCCAAGACCTCAGTATAAACCCACCTTCGGCTATTCTTTCCTTACACATATGATACAACTCTGCAATCTCATTTTCATCTTGCACACTGGTAAATACTATTATAAATTCACATAAAACTCAGAAATACAGTATTTCTGCTGTATTGCTCTTAGGATATTTATTTTTGAAGTCATTGCATTGAAACCCTTCATAATTAGATGGCAATCATCATATAAAGGAGACAAATGTAAATCCAATATTAATTGGTTAAGTATTAATCCTTGTATAGCAACCAAACTTACTGTTTTTTCTCTAAACCACATTGCTGATTATAGGTCGTAGGAGATCGTGTATATATGGTGGAAATAGGTCGGTCGTGCGGGTGACTCGGGAGGATTAGTCATATCTACTGTTTTTGTCTACTACTCCTCCTTTAATCTTATGCATCAATAAATAAGCTTGGGCTTTTTATGTTACGTATTATCACTGTACTATTTGTTCTGAACCCTAATAGTAGTTTCAAAAAAGAACTCACCAAATTATAAGGACTATACATAGCCTCATTTAAGGATGGAAACGACTTGTTACTTTTTAGAGAACAATTAAATACAGGTCTTAATTTTGTTGTGACCTGTTCAGATTGTCTAATTATTGGAGGGTGTGGAATAAATTTATAGTTGCAAACATCATTTTAATCAAAAAAATCTATGTTAACCTTTATCAATCACCGTCTTACTTTTAACCGCTTACATCACATCTTAATTCCACTAATCTCTATTACCACTCTTTCTTCCTACCTTAGCACAAACACATTCTTCCCCTGCTTCCTTTAGATTCGTTCAATTTTATCAAGTTCACCATTAACTAATTTATTTATTGTTCCATTCATTATTATTATTATTATTATTATTATTATTATTATTATTATTATTATTATTATTATTATTATTATTATTATTATTATTATTTTTTTATTATTATTATATTATTATTTTTATTTATTATTATTATTTATTATTTATAATTTTTTATATTATTATATTAATTTTTATTTCATGTATTTTACTATCTGAAAAGTTTATTATGTTAGTCTACAATGTTAATTCCACTAAATTAACATTTCATATTTTCTTTTATAATTATTATTAATTAAGTTCATTTTAAAGATTATATCTGTTGTAATCCATTCACTTTCAACTCTACTTATTCTATTTATTTAGTTAAGAATAAAGATGTATGAGACTGTAGGTGTAGGAGGAGAAATTTGTTCTATATTAATGAGTGTGCAGTAAAGATTCGCGAAATACAAAATTTTCGCCGAGTGTACAGCGTGCATATGGTTTGTAAAACTGATAGATATTATATTCTTTAATATATATATATATATATATAGGAAATTATATTATTTATATTATATTAATATTCTTATATATATATATTATTTTTTTATATATATATATATTATATTTATATAATATATTTATTCTAATTAATATATTATAATATATATCATGGATATATATAATTCATATATTATATATATATATATATTAATATATATATTATTATATATTTATATATATATTTCTATTATTTATTATTAATTATATTTATTATTTATATTATATATTATTGTTTCGTTTTCAATTAAATATATATAACTATTCTATATATATAGGGGTGATATAATATCTACTAGATATCTTATTTTTTATTTATCTGTTCTAATGCACATATTTGATTATATAAATTATTTAATATTTATATTATAAATATATATATATATTATATATTATATTATTATATTATATCATTTAATATTTATTTTATAGATAAAATATATAACTATATATATGTTATACATATACAGTAAGTTATATTTATATGATAATAAACATGATCAGTATTATCTGGTATTTTATATATATATTTATTTATATTATATTTATATTATATATTATATTAATATTAATATTTTCATGCATTTATATCAAATAATAATTACTATTATTTATTTATACTTTTTCTTCTTATATGATTTTTATATTTTACATATTTTATTCTACTGAAACATGAGAATACAAAATATGTACATATATATAATATATATTTTTCCTTATATTTATTATCTATTATATATTATAATATTATTATTATTATATATTATATATATATTATATATCTATCTTATTAATATTATATATATATATCTATATATTATAATATACTATATACTATATTATTATCTATATATATTATATATATATATAATATACCTATTTTATATTTCTTGTTATTTGGACAACAGGTTAATGTTTGTTTGGAAGGGTTGACTAGTATTTTTATTTGGATATTTTCATTTACGTTTATTTATTATTATTATATCTTATTATTATTTTGTTTGGTAAATAAATTTAATGTTATATTATAATTTAATATATATTAGGACTGTCTTAGTTTGCTATTATATTCTATCTAATTATAGTTTGTATGGTTGAGCTCTTTTTGGGTATATATAGGGAGTTACTATATAGTATCTTTAGTGAGTTTGCCGTTATTGTATAGTTGAGTAGAATGGTTACGTTGGCCCGTACAAGTGGCCGCTTATATATTTTTATCCCAATTATATTCTACTCTCTATATTATATGCTTCCTATAGTTTATTTCTTAATTTATTCACTATCGATATAGGTATTATGACTAGACTTTATTGTATAGTTTATCCGATACTCACCCCTTACTATATACTTTTTTTATATCCACTGTGACTACGTACTATTTTGCTGGTGATGCTTCAATATTAGTATACTACTGCTTAGGGTAATCATATATTTTATTACTTCCCCTTCTATATTCAACTGCTCCACCTCACTCACATTACTCTTAACCCTTTTTCTATGCTCCGTCACTCAACCCCGCCCTTATAATTCATATGTCTTAACTTGCCTTGTCCCGCTTCTTCACCGTCAAGCTACGCTCACTATCATCTATAACGTTTACTGTGTACGTACTCCCACTTTCCGTTTTTCTCGTTTTCGGGTCAGATTATTTTCATATGCCCCTGACTCGACCTTTTATTACGCATATTTAGTCTGCATACCTGAACTATTTCTTATACCCATCCCTCCTCATTCATATAAAGTGTACCGCCACACCTCATAGTCTTAACTATCGGTTATATATTCTTAATTGACTGAGTAATCTATTTTCTTCATTCATTTATTTATTCCTATCTTACTTATTTATATTTTATTTCTTATTCTATTATTTTATTCTTACTATTTTATATTATTTTTCCCTTTCAGCATGCAAGAAGAAAGTAATTGATCTGAATAGCATAAAATATTTCGTTTATCACCGATTGCCTCGTATTAAATATATGTATCTATATATTATCGTTTCATATTTATCTACTACCCCCCTATCACTCAAACATGTATCTAACTGCAATCCACACTACATACTATCGCACTCCCCACCGCCCTCATATCTATCATTTAATATATAATATACTATATTATATTTAATTTCATAACTCTATTCATATATATATAATATACTATTTATTTATATCTTTTATATTATATTATATATATATCTATATATATATCATTAACTCTACTCACTATATTTATATATATATATATAATCTATATTTATATTTATTTAA
Source organism: Trachelipus rathkii (assembly GCA_015478945.1). Taxonomy (NCBI): domain Eukaryota; kingdom Metazoa; phylum Arthropoda; class Malacostraca; order Isopoda; family Trachelipodidae; genus Trachelipus; species Trachelipus rathkii. The sequence continues at coordinate 47,143 of JABUQX010126516.1, read as the reverse complement.
TCTATATTATATTACATATTATATATTCTATTGATTTATCTATTTATTAATTAATATTATCATCATATACTTTATATTATATCCTATTTCATGATTCTATTATATCTCTATCTATATTACTAATATAATATTCATTATATATTACTATTATATTATATAATATATATATATAATACTATTATTATAATATCTAATTATATATTATATATATTATTATCTATTAATATATATATATATTAAAAAATTATATATATATATATAATATACTCATATCTATATATTTCTATATATATCTATTCATATTATTTATATCTATTTTATATATATATATACATGTGTCATATATATAATCTATTATTATTATCTTTATATTCTATTATCTTATCTTATCTTCTATCTTATCTGTATCTACTATATATATAATCATATATAAATCATAATATTATCTATATATATATTATTTCTATATCTATATATATATATATCAATCTATATTTATTTACATGTCTACTCATAATATATATATAACTGTATCCGGTATTACTAACTATATTATATATATAAATATTAATAGTATATATATATCTATCTATGATATCATATATATATATCTATTCTATAATATTATACTATATATATATATATATCCTATATTCTCCATCTATATCTTATATATTATATTTAATTTTATATACTCTATATCTCTCTCTTACATTCTATTCATACTTATCTATCTATATATAAATATTATGACTTTCACACTCACTTAACTATACTCCCTTCGAATTTTTCGTTGGTGTACCATCGGTTCACCATGGTTAACTTTCATACTATTACACACTTCACCCATAACTCAACTTTAGCCCCTGGTATTAATTCGTGATTTATTGTATAGTCTATATATTTTCATTCATTCGTTGTATTATTTATCCTGACTACTGTGAGTATCGGTTCTTATTAGTGATATTTGTGTTTTTCACTATATATATCACTCAAATATCATAATATATATATTACTGGTATGTATTCGACCTCTGGTATAGCGAGTTGACTCATGGCTTTGAGCTCATTTCATTTATACATCCTTATTTTCACACCACTCAGCACATCTTTGTTTATATAAGTTCGTTCGTGCGGTGAATGTCTAGCTCTTTAAGGAGAGCATCTTTTGTGACTTCTACCACATAATTTACCTACTACCTTATTGCTAATCTTATATATCAATCTATCCTTTATCTATATATATATTATCTATTAATATACTTCATACTATATATCATATATTATAATATTTCATATTCTATATATATATATATATATTATATCATCATATACTCTATTAATATATCTAATTATCTCTATATATATCTATTATACTTCACTTTTCTTGTGTTTGATCAAGGAGGATTTAAAATGTAAAGGCCTAGTTTCGTTATCACTCGAAACTTTATTTATTATTTTGCATCTCTAATAAATTTCATATCCCAGAAAATATTAACATCTAATCTCAATTCATACATCAAACATTATTATTTTTACTTCTGGCTAGAGGCAACCTATGTAGCGTTAGGATATAAAGTATTTAATATTATTCAATTCATAGGCTCTCTCTTAGCCAAACAATATACCATATAGTTTCAAAATTGATAATCAGAATAATAAATTATAATATAAAATTAATTCTTTCTCTTGTATCATAAATTATAGTAATGTATGGTGCGCAAAAAAAATTTATCTGAAAAATACAAGGAATAAAAAGTGGAATATAAGTAAAAAAGTCTATTTATGAAAAGTCGAGATATTAATGAAGTCAATAGCTTATATCCATATATTAGAGTGTTAAAAAGGTTTATGAAGTATTGAGATATTACTCTTGTATTATTTAAGTGCAATTGCGCTAAGTCTCTCTCTCATATTTTATTCATTCACAAAATTTTCATCTCTCAATACAAAAATTTTGCTAACTCTTCTAGCTCTTTAATCTAATATATTAATTTTTACCACACTAACGAAAATTTTCGTGCGTATATTCGAATTGATCTTTATTTTTGTAAGTTTTAATATTCTCAAAGAATTGTAAAGCATATATAAAATTCATTAATATTTATACTATCTTTCTAAATTTTATATTATTTTTTATATATAAATGTATCGTAGTGATATCTAATTTAGATCTGGAATGAAATAGAATCTATTACTGTATATATTTTATTCATATTACTTATATGATTCTATGTTCTCCTCTTGCTCAAAGACTTTTAACATTAATTAATAGAAAACACCAAAAAGAGTCATATTAAATTTTTCTAGAAGTAGCAAAACGCGCCAAACATACTACTTTGATCCTCATAGTTCTTTTTCTTGGGTGCTTGAAGAAATAAAAACCGCAGTTTTATACCCGTGGAGGAACTGGCAGTATAGGTTAATACGGGCAGGTTCACACGCTTTGTCGCTACACACGCAATAAACATATTCACTTTTCTCACTATTGCCATAGCCGGGCCGTTTGTTTTTTATTTATAGCTTTTTTTCTGTGTTGTTTTTTATTGTTATTTATATATTCCTTTAGAGTAACATTTTATTTTATGTATATTCTGCTTTCTTCTCCTGAGATTTCGAGAGCTTCTGCTTCTTCTCCAGTTATTTCCTATTGGGCGTAGATTAAAAGAGAGGAAATTAGAGGAGAAAGAGCGGGAAAATGCTAGGTCTGGCGCGAGCTAGATTGGTGTTAGTTGACTCAATCTCGCGATTCATTATTCGCAGCCGCGAGTCGATTCACTGATTACTCGTACATCTGATCTATTTTACTTATCTACATGTACTATGTGTGGCTCATTCTCATTTTTCCTTATCTGTAGTTCTCTTATGCCATGTGACTAGTGCATGTATTCATTACCTTATGCTATTATGTGTTTCTTCTCTCCGACTTCTTACCACGTCTAGCGTTATATTCACCTTTAAGCTATCGCCCTTCACATCTCAATTTACTCCACTCGCTATTACGTCAACGCATCACCATCACATACGCTATCTATAGTGATTATACCTAGCGCTGGCGTGAGCGTGGGAGGTCTCTGGTATAGTGACTAGTAACTAGGGGGTCTATATATATTTATACTTAGGTACATAGGGTATTTATATGAGGTATATGCTTATTTTTTTTACCTCATTATGGGTGTGCGTGAGGGTATTATACGCCATATATCTAGGTTATGTCACCGTTATACTTCAACTATATATATATATATACCAACTATATATATATATAATACCCACCCATGCGTCCCGCTGGCTCTGGGGGCCTATACTTATTTATTCTTTTTCGCACTATATCTTATAGCATATACCTTATATACTACTATACTATAATTACCCCATAACTTCCCCAGTATTCCTTATTATACTTATATGACTAATTTTATACGACTGGCCATAATCTACATTATTATTATAATATTCTTGGTATATATATTACCTGTCATGAGAGCTGCTGAGTGAGTATTATTAGTTAAATAATCACGTGCGTTCTACTACATCTATTGAGCCATTATACACTTATCCTATTTATTATTCTACTATATTAATTATATATTATATTTCTATATATACTATATATATATTATATATATATATATTCATATATATTATATATTATATATACTATATATATATACCTCCATATTTATATTATATCTACCTATTATAATTTCCACATATTTCTTCCTTCTTATATATATTTATGTTATACTATATATATATATATTATTCTCTATCTTATTTATTATATCTATTTCAAAATCAATCACTATATTATATTTCAATCTTTTATTATTATATATACTCTCTACATATTTTTATATAATTTATATATATCATATATAATTATATCTATCATAATTTATATATATCTATATATATATTTCTTCTCTTATATATATTCTATACCTTTTGTGAGGCTTGCTTATAGACTATCCTGAGTGAGCCTTACGATTATTTCAGTTTCGGCTGATAACGCGTTATTCTCCGGAATGTTAATGCTTTAATTTATATGCTCACACAGATCCCCTACTCAGCACCTCAATCTTGGTTATTATATGATTCGGTTTTGAGGTAATGTTACTCACTATATCTCAGATTGTTTTTTTTTCACGATATCGTCCCCAGGCTTATTCACTTGCGATAACTCTCGTCTCGTTCACTGCGTCTTCATTGAGCGGAGCCATTGGATCGAGTGGGTTTGTTCGATACTGAGCTGAAGCAGTGAGCATCTCTGGCTTGGCAATAATTTTTATCATATCACCTCTCCGGGTACCATTTTTTTCACAAAAAGAAATATCTGTTGTATCATACTTACTGTAGTTTACTAAATGTGTTAATTAAAAATAAAGCTACTCGAAACTACTTAACTTAACATACTCCCCCCTCCTTTGTATATTATCATCTCAGAGTTATACACCCGGCTAATATGTTCTACACTTCCCTTTCCTTCGCTCATCTAGCTGAGTACTATATTTTCTTCCCACTCACAACTACTCCGTAACATATATATTGGCGGCATCCTATTATAGTACCTTGCACTTTTACTCAGGCTCATCATCAGAGCCTATTCTATACATATATTCTCATGTGCACCGTCACCCGTACTCTTAAGTGAACGGCGTCTACAGCGACTTAATCTTCACTATTGTTCTCTTATATCCCCTATACCTTACTAGTGACCCCGGCCAGTTTCTTCTTATGTTTCATATAATTATTTTCTGTTGTACCAGCACTAGGTTTCGCACGCTCATTATACTCATTATTATTAGTGATCATACCCGCCTATTTATTGCACAGCGCATCACCGCGAGACCTGGCGGTGTTATCCTGTGCGTAAGATTATCGTGAGAACTAATATAATGTACATCGTCATTATGTATCTTCATACTTATTACCTATGATATATAAATATATATATAGAGATCACACTCGGCACGCGTATCATGACCATCTTGGTGATATATCGCTTAGCTTGTATTATTTCCTATACAGACCGCACTAGTGCACTTGTAATACTCTTCTATATATAATATATCTCGTAGTTGACTATCTAATTAGTACAATATATTTATGAGTTAATTTATCATATTCTGTGCTAGACAATATCTAGGTGAGCTTAGATTGATATATACTACGTCAGACTGGCACTATACGCTCACTCACTACGAGTCTCATATTATGTCGTCCTCCATACGCCACATTATTATCAGAGTTTTAGTCACTTTATTTGTCATATATATATCTAATATAATATATTTCACGAGTGTTACATCGGTCTGTATTAATAAATAGTTTTTTAAATACACTAATATTAATATTTTATATTGAGATTAATATGATCTATATATATATGTGTTTTTATTGTGAGATTTATTGACCCGCCTTCTTTATTCTACTTAAATACTCTACGTTAGTGGGATTCATTTATTTTCTCTAACTGCGGGTGAGCTTCATCCCGGTTTCTGACCAGAGTTTTTCCACCCATTTTTGTTTCGATAGCGCACACACTTTTCATACTTCCTCACACCCCTTTTGATGCTTATCGTAACATCATACAATAATTATATTTAGATTCATAGATTATGATTATTCTTATCATTTATTAGATCATCTGTAATCTCATTCACTTCTATATATATAGGCTTCTTACTAGATTATTTATATATATTATATATTTTAGTTACAAAGAGAAAATCGCCCCAGAATGTAATACCAAAGGACAATGAGTACGTGAATACATAAAATGGAAAACCTGGTATTCTTTCTTGTGATATATTTAAGTAAGATTGTTTAAAGAATTTACTTTGACTAGTATTATGCGATTATATATAAATATGATAATGTAGAATATATAGGGACATATAAAAGGAAGCTCATAAAGTAAAATACCTAAAATATTCAATTATAAATATATTGAAGAATCAGCTCGGAAAATTCTAATAAGAGATTGATTATTATAAAACTTTTTTTTTTTTTTTTTTTTTTTTTTATTTTTTTTTTTGTTTTTTTTTTTTTTTTGCTTATTTTTCTATTTTATTCGAAAATATTTCTTAAAAATTTATTTCCCCCAATTTAGGGTGGCTCGAGCCGACCGGGGGACCAGAAGAGGGTGGTAACGTTTCATCTCTCCCGGATGGGGATGGTCCGGAGAACCGCCCCGCGACACCCAAGACGCAAGAGGCGGGGGTTCGGGACGCATCCTCGGCAGGTGGGTGATTAGTCCCCCCCCCGTGTCCCCACCTTGAGGCACGAGAACGACCCCGAACTTATCACTGCCTATATCTTGCGGTTTTTCCCCTATGTGTATATTTCCTTTATGATTATAAAATAAAAGAATAAATTTTAACTTAATCCTAAAAACCTCTTTTGTGATACTTACTTTAACTATAAGGAATACCATACGGTAAATCGTAAACCGCAAGATGGCAGGAGTCGGGTACGATCTCTTTTCGGCCTCCGCGTATGGACGACCGGGGGGGACTAATCCTCCCCTCCGGGATGGTGTCTCCGACGACACCCCGCTCTTATTCTATCTATTGGGTGTCGCGGGGTTCCCTCCGATCCATTTTCTCCTCCCTGGCCGGGGTATGTCTATATGAGCTCTCCTTTGTTTTTTGTTCTCTCTTTCCTGTTTCTCTCCGTTCTCGGCTCGTTGTCTGGCGCCACCTCTAAATGGGAAGAGTCATTTCAGTGTCACAATGAGTCTTTCGATGAAACTAGTTTGGACGGTATTTCCAAATAAAATAATAATAAATCTTAAAATATATTAATAGTATTTATATAATAGGTGAAAGTTCTCTATCCATGGGCAGTATATTTGCGCGGTTCTGGATTCAATCTACGTAAATCAACTCCCTTTCGTTTTTATGCTGTGGAGCGTTGCGCTCATCGGTTTAGTTCTACAATATCTGTGATCGCACGCATCTACATCAACTCTGATCCATCTATTATTCATATCTACTCATCCCCATCCTTCATTCATCTGACGCTAACTTCCGCCACTATTATCAATCATTATTAATAACACTAATTAGTATGCTGGTTTAGATATGTATACTACTCTAACCCATCTACCACTATATCCACTCACCCTTTTATTTTATTTATCGAGTAGGAGGCCTCATTAGTGCGTACATAGTGAGATAGAGGGTGAGGGAGATGATTTTATCTCACATACTATACCCTGTAAGTGGCAGGGGCGGCGATTCACCTCCCAGCCATCATATCACTCAACCTCCCGAGCGGGGTTTTAGGACCCTCCCGGCGGGGGGAGGGGAATAATACCTTAAAACCCTACTGTCGTGAGTTCCATATGTATATATATACATATATATAATATATATATATATATATATATTATATATATAATTTTATATATATATATATACCGGTCAGTCAGCGGCTCCCCAGCACATCCTCCTTGAGCTTGACTCTGTTACAGCCGAGGTATTATTCATAATATGTGATTTACGTATTCGAAATACCACTCCACATAAAATAGCTATACTAAACAGTTGCTGCAATCAATCCTTGTGGAATGACTCCAATAAATCTGAGTACTAAACATGTAATGATTTCTTTTTTATACCGCATATACCACTCCACTTTGTTAACTCTGTTTCTCTTACACCCTATAGAGTAAAAATTCTTATCGCTACTCTATACCGTACTATCCAATACCTAATTCAGTTTATGTGACGGAACCTTTGGCACAAGTGACCATGGCTCCGCGGAATCCTTTCCACTCATAACAGCATCAGTTAGGCGGTTGTCATATCCTTCCTGCTACTGAGAACCATTATCGACTAATCTGACAACATTCTGCATTACCTTAAACCGAACTATTACCGCACAACTAAAAAGACTTTAAAAAAAATTCTTTTCTAAAAGAGTAACCGAAAATGTTAAACCTTCCTTCATTCTAAGCTGCTGATACACGTCCTTACATTTCTATGCACAAATTTCTCACAATACGCCTACATATCCCAGTATATCTTGAATAGGATAAATAGCCATTGAATTTTACGAAACTTCAGAAATTAAATTCTTGTAAAGAAAACAGAAAACGATATGTGTGACGAGTCAAGAAGAATTCTTACTTTGTTCTATATAAAAAAAAAATCTGTGAAGAAAAGGATAAAAGTTTCTTGTTAATAATATTTTTGAAAAAAAGAAGGTTTAGAAGAATTTAATCTAATTATTGGAACGATCAATTTTTGGAAGAGAAAACGAGAGAAATGGCGGTGATTTGTGCGAGATTATCGAATGATAGAATTATAGTCTCTCTTATTACCGAAAAATAGGAAGCGTCTAATGAAAATAAAATGGGTAATCTCGATAGATTTGTTTCTAAAAGACGAAGACATTGATATATAAATAAGGTGATACTATAGAAATTTAGATATTTATGTTAGAAACTAGAAATAACGGATGTGGAACTAGTGGCTGGAAATAGTCTCCAACAGGTCTCCATTGTAGTCATCCAACGCCAATTTATATGGTTTGCATTTATTTGTAAAATTTATTTAAAGATGTTAATGTTGTAATTTTAGACTATAAAATTAATTGAATATAATGGATAAATTGTGTTTTTAGCTCTTAGCAAGCCTTATTTAAGTCTGTTAAATTTACTTTATTTTTTCGAATGAGGGAAATCTCAAAACGTTTATGAGAAGGCTTTTTCCCCCATTTTTGTCGTAGAGCAAAATTTTCAATTTTTCCAAAAAAAAAATTTGAGCTTTTAAGAAAAATCATTTGAATAGATAGTTTCTTAATTTAAGATCATTAGATGTATTAATTTAGAATAGGCTTCTAATGATATTTAATCTAATTATTTAGTTAAAGTCCCAAAAAAAAAAAAATTGAACGAACCAAAAAAATTAAACGATTAAAAAAAAAAGAAGAGAATGGCTGAACCTGGTATTTTTCTTGGTATTTAAAGTAAGTTAATAAAGACAAGTATGGAAGCACTGTTATTATATATATATATATATATATAATATACTATATAAATGTATATTTATATTTATTATAAATAAATATATAATATATATATATATATATATATATATATATATATATATATATATATATATATATATATATATATATATATATATATATATATAATATATATACCCCCTCCCTCAACTGTCCCTCCACCTAATATATATATATTATTATATATATTTAATATATATATACACTCTACTCTTATAGGAGCTTCTTTCTTTTACTATCTATATACCTTAAAAGTTCCCTTACTGCCCTTGTCATTTTAGAATTTTTCTTTCTTGTTGATTTTCATTATTAAATTATGCTTTATACATTTAGATTATTCAAATGATCCTGGTGCTTCAACTGATAGGATTAATGTTTGGGTTTCAAACAGAACGAATGGGAAAATAGAGAAATTATTTTCAGAGCCTTTAAGTCCTTTTACAGTATGTGTTATTGCTAACGTTATTTTTCTTAATGCAACATGGTTAAATAAATTCGATTCTGATTCAACAAGAAATGGAAACTTCTTCACTGGAACAGAAACAATTAATATTCCAATGATGAATAGAAAAATGTACGTACTAATGCTTATCTTACTATCATTATCCTTTTAAATAAACAAAAACAAAAAACAATCAAACACATCTCACTAACTATTTTATTCATACATTCACTAATCATCTTAGTCTAGTACGACATATACAGAAAAACCAATTACATATTTGGAATCAGTACGACACTTACTATTACAAATTATATGTAATTTAATAATAATATCATAAATAATACTAAAATCTATAAAAAATTAAAAACTTTTTTTTTTAGGTGGGTGCTCCTAGATGCTGCTCCAGGGCCCCGCGCGGGGGGTATCGTTTTTTCATCATTAATAACCTCCTGAAGAAGGAGGAAGGCGTTGCGTGCAAACCACAAATCATATCATAAATAATAACCCAAGATATCTATATATAAACAATATCCTAAAAATAAGAGCCGGGGGGTTCCGGAGATCCTCTCTCGCCGGAGGAGAGGGGGAGGAAATGTCCTACCCTGTCCGTCTCAAACTATAAATGTCTATTATATACCGGAATGCGCGAGAGAACCCCCGACTCTTGCACACAATATTCCATCCTGAAAGCGGGTTTGTAGATATTTGTTGATTAATCTTGCTTTATGTTAAAAAAAAATTGTATGATGATGCACATCTAGCAGTAGACGTTTTGATAATTCTGATAAAACGATATACTAGGTACCTATTATTTATATATTTAATTCATTCGTCCCGTTACCTATTACCTTATATATCTCTGTAATAATCATTCTCGTTTTGATTAATCATCTATATCTATATTAGTAATATTATATACTATCTTTGCTCTATTAAGTCCAATATATTAATATCTGCTCTCTATATCTAATCAACCTCATTCACTCGGCTATCTAAATATGACTAATACCTACAATTCAAAACTGACCATTATTAGTGTTCAAAAACTACGAAAAGGTCCTCTATATATAATATCATATATACCTCTATTCTTAACATCTAATATACTCTATATATATATTATATTAAATATTTATATTCTCTATATTTATCTATTTATCTATATCTTCTATATACTATTATTTAATTTATACTCCTCTATATCTAACTATTAATATTAATTATATAATATTTATTATTATATTACTCTTTACATTCTCATTCTTTCGCGTTTACGCTAATTCCAATCAAAACTATTTATCTACATTATTATCTTATATAATATTCCACTACTATTCTAATCTCTCTATATAAATCTCTACACTCACTCACTCCTCTTACTTATTATATTACTCATCACTTCCTCACTCTATTTATTAACTTCTCTATTACTCCTCACCTCTCATCACCTTATTAGATATTACTTTCTATATACTATTATCCTTCTATCTATACTTTATATTTATACTATATTATATATTAATATCATATATAAATATCTCTTATATAATTATCTATATAATTAATTTAGTATATTTACTTATAATTTCTTACTAATATAACATTAGTATCTACTATATATATATATTTTTATTTATATACTATAATTTCATTATATTTAAATATATATATATATTATACATATATTATATAATATAATATATTACATATCTTATATATATATATTTAATTCATACATATGTATATAATACTTAATATACTTTACTATATTCATTCTATTATTATATATCTTATCTGTACAATATATTGCCCACCCATTCCCTTCTTCCAGTTAATATCTCTACATTATATATATATATCTTCATTCATATATATATCTATCTATATTACTTATATATACCTTTCACACTCTACTAATTCATATATATATTATTATATATATATTAATATTACTATTACAATATCATTATTCACTTCCACCTATATTATATATTAATTCTACTACCTCCCCCTTATTACCCTATATCACCCTATACTACTATTTATAATATAATTTATAACTCCTCTATCATATTCCTTATCTTATTAATTTATATACTCTCTTCTCCTATATATCATCATATATTATATATATTATATAATATTTATTTATCTAATATGATGTCATACACGCATCTGAAGATCCATCACATCTACACTCTCATATATACCTTTCACTACTTATCTTATATATATATCTATAACTATTTATATAAATTTTATTATATATTCTCATATATTCTTATGTCCTACTATTTATATATAATATATATATCTAAATCTTTATTATATATATATATATATAATATATACTCACTCATCACTCACTAAACATATCTTACTCTAATACTTAATTAACTATCAACTTTGCTATAGTGATGACTTAAGTCTATCTTAATTATCATGGTGTTAATATATTCTATATATATCTTTTTTTTATATATATAAATAGTATATAATATATATATATAATCTTATATTCTAATATTACCTCCTCTTCACTATTCTTATTTCATCATCTTATATATATCTTTACTCACTATTATTACATCTCTCATATCTTATATCTTATATCTCTTACCCACATTATCATATATTTATCATTACCATAATTTCTATAGATAATATATCATTAAATATTATATATCTATTAATCTATTTCTATACTCCTACACTTATACATCCTATACTTATCTACTTACTTATAATTACTATCTATCTCACCTTCCATCACACACTCAAAGCTTTCTTGTAAAGTCCTGTAATCTAGATCCTCTATATTTTATCCATTCCTTCAATTATTCATTTGAATCGATACGGATTCTAATATCTATCTTACTATCTATATATAAATTATATATATCTAATATATCTATATAACCTCTTCACACAAAAACATTCAATATATATATACTATATTTCTATCTATATATCTCTTCTATTCTATATTTCATTGGTTACTTAAAATAATAACTTTCATAATCTAATTTTTTGCATTTTTCAATATTAAAGATATTTATATATACTCCGATTTATTCATCTAATATCACTATACTATTTAGATCCCTTCTCACTTCTTATACTATACACTCCATTAATATATATATATACTTACATTATATATATATATTCTATCATATATATATATTCATATATTCATATATTTCTCCTATTATCATTTCTCAAGGTTCTATTTTATCTCCTACATTATCTTATATATTTAATTAATATATATATTATATTTACTCTATCTATTACTTATTATATTAGATATATTATATTATATATCATTTATTAATGCTTAATCTTCTATTCACTATACTCCATACTTACTCTATATAACACTCACTCTCTTATATATATATATATATATATATATACCATACTTATATATTATTATATATATCTATTACTCTAATATATATCTATATATATATATATTACATATAATATATATATATTTATACTATATATTACTCTTATTATATATATATTATACTCATATTATATATATCTTATATTCGATTCGTCCCTCCTCATAACCTGAGACTTAATATACTAATAAAATTGTCATAGAGTTTGTATAAACTAGGTAAATTATATTATTCTATATATATTATTACTATATATTAATTATCTTATATTTATATTACTATTATATTCTTATTATTATCTTATATATCATTTTTCAATATTAAATATCATTTATCTTTCTTTATTATATAATTATCTTCCACTATATCTCTTTATATATATATCTTATTACTATCTATTCGATTATATCTATCTTTATATATATATATATTATTCTTATATATCTTATATTACTTCACTTACTTTTTATTATATTTTATATATCTCTATCTATTATATATATCTTATTAATCTATATATATATATATATACTAACTATTATCCATCATATATATTTCATCTATATTATATCTTACTATATTATATATCCTATTCTATTATTAAATATATTAAATATGTATAAATATCATCTAATATATATATAATATATAATATATATATATATATAATATATTCATCTCTTTCCCTCATTTTTTTATCCCTTAATCTTTCTATCTTCTATTATATCTATATATATTCTTCTAATAAACGATTTTTGTACTTATTATTTAATTATTTTTTTTCTATCTATTTTTAGTTATTTATTCTCTTTTATTTAATATGGATATCTTTTACAGTTAAAATGGTGATCAATCAAATTCTTGATTGAGAGATTTGCACCTATGAATTCAATGATTCTTATTTAATATTCTATATATATCATATATTTATACTTACTTATAATATATATATTCTTTATTATTTATACTTATTAATATTATATTCTATATATTATATATTACTCATTGATTTTGTTTTCCATATATTTATTATATATTTTATTTATTATATATTATATATCTATAATATATATATTAACCTCTTCTTATATTATATATTTATTATTAATCTATAGTATTATATTTTTATTACTGAAATTCAAAGGTTAAGAAAATTATTATCAAATTTAATATATATATATATATTTTTAATCATAAATGACATTATATTATTATATTATTCATATATATATATTTTTTTCTTTCATATTAATGTATTTCTTATTTATACTATAAATATTATATTATTACCTTATGCAAATTGTGATTATTTAGCACATCATATCCAAGGTTTTATTTTTTTTATCTATATATTATTATTTATTTTCATATATTATTTTATTACTGTACTATATACTTTATATTTTTAATATATATATTTATTATATATATTATTATTATAATATATCATCTTTATATAATCTACCTTACTACTTTATATATCTTATTGCATGATATTATTTGTATATTTTTTATTTGTATGTAAAATTATATATATTTATATTCCTTTTCTTATTTATATTTACTTTATTTTTATCTTAATATATATATCTATTTATAACTACTTCATACTATCTTTTATATTATTACTTATATTATATTTTTATATCTAAATATTATTTTCCGTTTATATCCTCTCCATTTCTATCTGTAAATCTGATTATGTATAAAGGATAGTGAGACGGAGCGGCTATGTATGCATCTTTCGAACCGCTGGCTTATTACTATTATAACCGTTAAAATAACAACTTTGTTCATATAATTATTCTTCATTACTAGGGACCTATATATTATAAGTGCTATATCATCTCTCTAAATATATTTCTATTCATTTTATATATTATATATATATTATATATTATATATATATTCTTTTCTTTCTCTATATATATATTATATATTAATATAATTATTTTATTAATTATATTATATTTATTATATTATATCTACCCCCACGTGTCTCGCTGATCACTTAAGGGCTTACTAGGCCTCATTAATACTATGTTTGAGTTTTTCACTTCAGGTGGGGCTTTCATTAGTTCTCTTTTAATGACTCGGTAGCATAATCATCGAGGTGGCGTGTTCTTCCTTGTATGTATCTTGTGTATGACTCTATTTCTTATGCCTTATTCACCTATTTATTTTATTTATATTAATTATCTGTGTTTAGTACTTTGTTTATTTTATTTTGTTATATAGGAGTGCATTGCACTATATTAATGTATAGTATTTGTAGCGCCTTTTGAGTTGACGCTAGTTTTTCCTTATTTCTATGCTTAGGTATATATTTATTGAATTTTGGAGTATTATACTTTATGACTTATATATGTAGTTAGCTATTTAAAGTATGTAGCTTAGGAGCTAGTGATATGTAATGATTGAAGTTAAATAGATAATAAAGTATTTGGCGGTGTGTTTTGGTTGGTATCATACCACCTAACTTAATATATTATATTATATTATTTGCCTTTGTTACTTTATATATATTCCTTAACTTTATTGAGTCCCGTAGTGCTATTATCTTATAATGCCCCCGGTTTTGTAGTTACCGCTAATAGGTGGATGTGCTGTCCTTTTTCCCTTATTATTATATGTCTTATGACGTTTTAGTATCCGGTATTGTCAATTAGTTAATATATATACTATTAAGACCTTCCTACATATACTACGTATTATCTGTGCTACGCCGTGTATTTTATTGTTTTTATCCTAGGTTCTATTTGGAGGGTATATATATTAGACTTTAGGGTATATATATTTTCAGTGTGAATTTTTGTATTAGTTTATCTGATGGTGGGGTATTTTACCGGGGTCTATTTTGCGGTTATTTGAGTTTTTTCGTACACCCGTGCTTACCCCTACCCCATTATATATAATTATAGATCACTTAGTGCACTATTCCACATTTCATTGGATATGTATACCACCTGTCTATATTATATACCTGATACCATTTGACCGCCTAGTTATATGCCCTATCTTTTTTGTAGCCTACCCTCCATCTACCCCGTTCTCTATACATCATACCTCTATCCCTATATATACTTTCACCGTTGTGACCCAACTTATTCCCCTTCTTTCCGCCCACCTTTCGTTTTAACTCTGGTTTTTCGTCCTTCCTTGTGATAATACTTTGTATCTAAATACTATAATCATATCATATAATATTAAGTTTTACCATGTCATAGTCCCCCCTCTTAGCTGAGGTATTAATATATATATATAGCCTTTATTGAGCTCGACGCCCTACACTACGTTGCACCTATTTGCCCTAAACTATATATACGTATTTACGAGTAATTACATACAGAGTCTCACAACAATACTATTTATCTGGAATCATACTATCACTATTCTATGTAAATCACTTTCTACACTTAATTTTCTTATATTCTTTATTTATTCTTTAAATTCATTTACATTATTAATAATTTCTTATTTAATATATTCTTTATTACTTTACTATTCTTATTTTATTACATTTTACTACCCAGCGCTTGTCTATTTAGACTATTTTTATATTAATTATCTTATTCTTTATATTTACTTAATTATATCTTTAATTTATATATTATTCTATATTTATTATCTATACTTCTTTTCTTAATATATATTTTACTTTACACTATTATATCTTATATATTATATAATATATATATATATTCTTCTTCTTTATTTCTTATATCTTTATATATCTTATTATAATATTTATTTATATAATTTATTTATAATATTACTTATTTAAATTTACTTATCTTTCAGTGAGTAGCAGTCTACTATTAATATCATCATATCCCAAACACAAAATAAAGTAGAGATAAACGAAAGAGAGAAATTTGAACATAACGCAAGCATGGGCCCGGTCAAAACACAAATCAATAAACTGGATACCATGCGGTTATACCGGTCTGGAGAGATTATAACCCATTCAGTCGACGTCGCGTCATTATTAGTGTGATATATATGCGAAAATACACCTCCGAGATAAGGAAAGAAGGTGTCTCTTAAATTTTTGCTTGCTTCTCCGTGAGGGACCATATATCATCACCTCACTGAAACTCATCACTTAAATAATATTAATATTTAGTTGGAATATGAATTTCCAATTTTCCATTTTAGAAAGGATGAAATAGACCACGGCCTGCACGCCAGGAAACCAAACTTCTTCTTGTTTCGAGTATGTTGTTTCATTCGGACATGCTGTTGATTTATGTTTTGATTACGCTTTGTATACATGGTGCTTCTACTAGGATTTATCGGTGATAATATAAATTATTGTTGTCCGATTTAAAGGTGTGGCGAGTCGGGAGTTGCGGAGCTGTGGATATGTGGTTATTTAAGTTCGCGCCACGGTCGCTGTTCTCTGTTACCGCGTGTCTCCTAAGCAAAATCTAATACCCTATTTATTTGGCCTTGTTATTTTCCTCATTTGTCTCCAAACTTCCACAGTTGATCAATGGACTATTCAAGGTGATAATACAGAGCCACGGATCGTTCTGGTGTATACGACAAGGTGGGTTGTCGGTCCTGTTAGGATTTCACTACTGGGTTATGTACCGGAAGACACTGTTATTGTCGCAGCTGACCGTGTCATATTGTATAGTTCAGTAGACCTTGCAGAACGCCATCCGGTGGAATGTCCTAATCTCCGCTAGACCACTACGCTGTTGTCGGTTTCATGTATTTTTGTTCTTCACAGATGGTGGGGGCTTTCATTCTCGTGGGGCCAATATGAACTTCCCTTGGTGGGTGATCCTCCTCCTTCCCCTCAGCGGAGTCTGCTGTGTTATTCGCTGGCGTGTGGCCGGTTCACAGAATATCTACTACCCAGATAGTCCTGGGTATTTTTTTGCGGGTTTCCGTTCTGGTTTATATGGGTGGTCTCGTAAAGGAGCTCACTGATTACTCGGAAATGCCTTGCCTTTACGACTGTCATTATACTGTTTACACTAAGGACCGGAAATCCGTCTATTTTCTGTGGCATGCGGATTTAGAGATGTTCTACGCATGGCGAGCATCGGGCACTTTCCTGCCCGTGTACTTTGTCTCAGGTTGCGTGGGGGCCGCCCTTCTGGCTGCTGGGCCGTGGTTTGTTGGCGGATCCCCGCCGTTATGCACTATCGAACTAATCAGCGTTCTATTTCAAAGTGTCTTGGACCAAATAGTTACCTTAGCAATTCTTACGCAAACTGGAGCTTTCGTCTTTTTAATCCTAATGTACTCTTTTAGTAATTATATCAATTTTTATAGGAGACTGCTACTACTAATATTGTGTCCACTAAATCTTGTTATAGCCGGAATATTTAATTTGATGCACTTTTGTTCTTGACCAGACGGATAAGTTCAGCTGAGACACTTATTTAGAACCCGAGCGCTGAGTTTCGTGACATTGCTCAAACTTCTAGGATAAGTGGATAACTTCAATTTCTTGAAATCAATTTATTATTGAGTTATTCTGGATTAAATCTTATTATTATTGATCTTATTTCATTTCATTACATTCTGGTATTTTGATATTTCTTTTTTGAGTATTATTTATGTATTTCATTATTATTGTATTTCTCTTTATATTTATTGAGTTTATTCTCATTTGATTCAACTGGCTATTATTGAGTTACTGATTTCATTTGAGCTCGATTATTTATGGGAGTGAGTACTCTATTTGTGGATATTCTATCTATCTTATGTGATGTACTCATATTCTTCACATTATTTATGTTATGTTCCATCATTTCTGGTCTATTGTATTATTCTTCGCATTTTGGATGCACTTAGTTTATTATGATGTATTGGTGTATTAGGGCTCTGAGAGTGCTAGTGTAGTGCAGTGAGTTGAGTGAGCTTTGATTTGAATAGCTATATCTTATCACTATATTCTGAGGATACGACTGTTGCTAGGCTCTGTTAGAGGCTCATCTCGAACAGTATGAAGCGTATTAATGAAAAACACTAGGTAGGTACACATTCGAGAAGTCCTTTCATCTACGACCGGTCGGCCGATTAAGTTTGGTTGTCCGCGTCTCGCGTCAAGGGGCCTTGAGGCTTGTCATTTTTTCCGGATCCTCCGGAAGTTTCGGCTCCCCCATTCTATCCTTGCGCCGTCCTCTCCTCACAATCTGTTAATTTGTTCCGGCTTCTTCATATATATGGGTTCCATATTGCATGTCCTCGTCATACTAGCGCGTTGTCTTTGTTCAATGCTTGCATCTGTTCCAGCTGCGTTGGTGTAAGGTGTGGGTCCTGTTAGTGTCATGAAGTCCTCTCGGCTGTGGGTCTGAGAGTGGTGGTCATCGGAAGGATCAATTGACGCACCTTGGAAATCCCCTGGCTTTCGACCACCTTTTGCAGCTAATTCTACACTCTCTCATTGCATCACGCCTTGTGTAGCATTTCGTCAGAAATTGTGGAGCCCTAGGGAAGGGCGTTCATGTACTGTCGATTCTGTGTTATCCCGTGTGAAGTTTATGGTGCTTCTAACGGGTTTGAAGCCAATGGACTTTGCAAGGCTCTGTCATTGCGTCTCATATGAGGGGCGGGATCCATGTCATGGCCTGCTGCCTATGACTGGGTCTTTGGGCCCGCCATCTTCTCGAGCTTGTTAGCTACTAAGCGGTTTCTCTAAGCATGTATGGCGAGCCTGGGTTAATCTGGATAGTTGGTGGTAGCTTTTTCTATCTCCTGGCCGTTTCCTTCTACTTCATTTAGAGAGGGCCCTTTTGCAAGGGGGCTTCTCCATGAATAAGCCTGAGGAGACTGAGAGACGCGCTCCATACCCTTCTGCTGATATACGTTGACTATTGCCAAATCTGAGTCTGGTATGGTCACGAAGGAAGGGTCCGTATTGGCTGTCTCGTCACACCTACTGGCGCGGTTATAGTGGGAGAGAGGTCGTGTGCACAATGGTGCCTTATATGAGCTATAACCAGGACCTTCCTGTTCTGATAGCTTCGGTGCTCGACTATTACGCTTCCTCTGCTCGTGAGCAACTCGAACGCTCGTAAATATTGTCATTCTGGGTGGCCTGGTATAGGGAGGAATCGTCTGTTGATGCCACATGGACACTAGACATGTCTGTGACCCGGTCGGACGTACGCCGATCTAGAGCCCGCCGTTATCTTTGCTCCATCCGCACACATTCCTCATGCGGTGTAATTATCCGGGTCATATATGGGCTTTTCCATGTACGTTGGACCAAATATTTCCGTTGTTAACTCTGCTCGGGAGGGCTTTCACTACATGTCATATTTTGAACTCAATTTTGCTCTACGATCAAGTCCTCAACATGAAAAATGCCTCACCTTGGTTTGTTTCTTTCACCGCTGGTTGGATGGGTTCGGCCCGGAGCCATTCTTGGGACGCCTTTCGGCCTCCTTGGCTTTCCCCCGGCCTTATTAAATAAGGGGATTCCTGGTAGGCTTGTTCTCAAGATGTTGGTTAACTTGGATATGACACAGATTCTCCAACTGTGCTGGCTTTTGAAACAGTGTAGCGTTTTGTTTCCAGTCAACTCTACGTGTCCACTTTGATGTAAACCGAACAGGGCTGCCGCATTCGTCTACCCATTCGGATTATCCGATCTCACTGGCAGATGAGAGAATTACTTATGTGTCCATCTTTCAATTGTGTTCGGAAACGTCATTGACATTCTTGTCATTTAGTCAATATGTTACGTTTCCTCTCATTCGTAGAACAGTAAGAGGATGTTTGCAGTCTAGTTTGGTTAGTGGCTCTTGAGTGGAGGGGTGGGTGTCTTAATTTAAATGCATCACCTTACACCATTTCTCTTGTGCCTGCTTGATCGTAGGTACACGTTGACCACCGTTGCCCAGCTTGATAATTTGTCCCATGTCAGCTTCCCTTGAGCCATACTTCCCTTGACAGGAGAGTACTTCCCAACTACTCCAAATTGGAGGGATTGAAATTGAAAGATCTAGGTTCTGGTGGATTCATAATAATTATACTTACTTTTGTCATGAGCAATATGAAATATAATCCTCTTGGTTTTGTCTCTTATACATTTCGTTTGATCGTACTTCTTATTTGCATTTCTTTCTCTATAGACTTGCATGTAATCATTCTAAAAGCAACAGCGGTAGTAGCTTGTGGTATAGTCCTTACTCACTTATATTTTCTTTCTACCAAGAAAGCGTTGGGGGATCTGGAGCTAACTGTCAAGGATATTACACTCTATTTGGAACTGGATAGTACGGATATTCTCCATTAATTAATTGTCATGACCTCGCTTGCTCTAACAACTCGGAGCAGTCTGTCATCTTTTGCTTCTTCACGTTGCCTATTCGTTTTGAGGTATTATACCTTTAATTGCGTGTGGGACTTTGCACCATAGATATTGATAGACCAGGATATTTGGGGATAGCAAGCATCTTGTTTGGTCTGGTTTTTGTATATCCCATAACCGATATTGATACGTATGATTCACTCTCTCCCATACATGGTGTCCTTCGTGGATTCACTTTCTCAGAGATTTCTTTCCAGCGGCTTACCCCCTTCTGGCACAGGGTAAATCTTTCAGGACTTCTCTAAAAAGTACCAAACTTGACAGCTCATCTTTTCACTCCTCATACCTATAATGTCCACTTCCATGCATTCAATGTAGTTGCAAACGTATTGTAGAGCAGTAGTGATGTCTTTTATCATTCCTGGGGTTACTTACTAATTCTTCACGTGTTTTCGTTGATATGATAATCAGGTTAACAGTAAAAAAACATATTATGCCACATTTATGATGAAACATCTTCCCGCTCTCATTCAGGTACTCCATACAACTAATTACAATTTCACCCCTCATATCTTTATCTCTGTAGTATGGTACTGACTTCTTAACAGTCCTCACTGGTTCCCTCTTCCTTATACCCGGGCTAGCTTAATACATGTTATTTTCCTAATGACAACTTCACCAAATTATCCTTATATAGTGGTTACGTGTTACTGATAACAGCAATTCCCGCCGATTGCAATCAATTCTAAGTTTTCAACTTATCGCTTGTTTTTTGGGTAATTATGAATAATCATTCCTTTTACTATTAGCAATTTCAACGTGTTTTATAAATATACTTATTTATCTTTTTATTATCAAATATTTGTTTGTTTATTTATATTTATAATTTTGAATATCGCTGGCTATAAATCTTGATTCGGCTTCGAAGTTGATAGAATATCCTAATTGACAGAATACATATCAAACTCTCTAATATCCCTATAATAAGAACACTATGCGCTCTGGTTAATAAAATTTACGTCAATTGTTTTGTTTTCCCCCTGTTTTGTATATTAATTTTAAAATTTGTTTATTATATATATGCTCACATTTGTGTTCCAGTCAATGAACGAATTCATTTCATTCTCATCCTCAGATGGATGCTACGCACCATGAATTCCACATATGTAGTCCAACCTTCGAGATCTCTATTATCGCGATCATTTCACTTCTGAGTCCTGTACGGAGTTGTTTCGTTTTTTATTCTAATATCATCTTGTTATAAGTTTGGCGCTGTCCACTGACTTATCTTACATCTATGTTTGTTGATCTCCGCGTATGGAACTGGGCTTATTTGAAGTTTGGTCTTAGTAGTGGGTTATTTAAGGAGTGTTTATATTAAAATCTTGACAAGTTAGCGCTCGTGTGTAGGTGCTAAACCTCTTTCTTGGGCCGATGGGGCGGGTTGGAGAGAGAGTATCTCAGTCATACTGACTACCTTATGGTCCATTAATGGTGTTACCGGAGCCTAGGGGTAGGGGAGGTTTCTACGGTATCATCTACTCTAGGGGTAATGGCCCGTCCTATATCATCCCTCTATGTCTCACTAGTATTATACTGAGTCATTCTGACCCGCACCTATCTTTATTATTTTATTTATATTTTTTTTATTATTGGCTATGGAGTTATTTTTTACTCTGTTCGTTTTACAAATAATTATTCCTACCTTTATTAAGGCCACCTTATTCCATCCTCTTATAAGACCACCTTATTGCATATCAATATACCACATTACAGGTTCTACAGGAGGAGATTATAATAATATATTATACTTGAGAGTGTCGTGTCGTTTTTAGAGCAGCTATTAATATATCATATTAATATTACTTGAAATATAAAAATGCCTCTAACACGCAAGATTGGGAATTGTATGTTCGATTTTTTATATTTGTTATTATTCCGCCTTTGGTGTATTTTGATTACCAAAAGCCATGCGTCTCACCACCCTGCAAGTGTCATATGATTAAGCAGTATATATTTTACTAGTTATCTTTCCTCTTAGTCATCTTAAACGACTTCATAATTCATTACTTTGCACCAATCACATTGTTACTCAATCAGTCTAAATGTAGACTTAATCGCTTCACCACTTCTACCATCACTACATTCCATACATTCACTTATTCAGTGATCTATTTTAGTGATCTCTAGTGTTTACTACCTAGTATTATGGTATTGGGTATCTATCATGTTACGCCATACTTTACTCAACACATCCCACCACCTAACTTCCCCCTGCCGGCGTCCGTCTCACTGACTTACGAGCCCTATCTTTATCTACATTATATATCATATATTATATATAATATCTTCTCTTTATATCTATTTATCTATATTATCTATTATATATATTATTTAGTCTATTATATATTATATATTTCCTCTATTATTATATATATATTCCATATATTCATTTATTATTATTATATACTCTATATTTATCTAATTATCCTATATTATGTGCACAATACTCTATTACTCTATTTATATATATATATATTAACTATTTATATATATATATATTTATATATATATATACTACTTATATAATATATATTTCTTTTCTATATTTATAATTTTACTTTATTTCCACAACGCTGTCTACCTTTGCTTGTCTTGCTATTTTTATTTATCTAGTTAGTTACTTGTTGTAGTGAGCGTCTCTATAGGTTGAGGTATTTTACAGGACCCCTCTTTTTTCTTCTTCATGTTTTATCTTAATTTATTAATTATTCATTTCACTAGTCCTCCTTCCCGCCTTTTATTCATCTACCTACGACCCTCACTTATCCTCTATCTCTTATTCATCTTATTTATATATCTTCTATTATTATATTATTATTCTATTATACTTAATATCTTAATTATATCTTATATACTATTCTCTTACTATACTTTATATACTCTTCTTTATACTTATATATCATATATTCATCTCTCTGACCCTTATCTGTTTTTATACTACGACTCTCCTCGTCAGTTTTTGAATTCATTTTTTTATTTCTTTTCTTTAATATATTTCTTGCATATGATCCTTAACAATTCAATTTTCATGTAGGTAAATCAATAGAACACCATAGATCTACAAATATAATTCATCGAACTCTATTTTCCGTTTTTAACCGACTGCTCGTCAGTTTTTAAATTTTTTTTTTTTTTTTTTTCTTTTTACTAAAGGAATATCCCAGGGTAAACCGCAAAGATGGCAGGATGTCGGGTCTCTCTCGGCCTTTCATCGGGGAAAGCGCACAGAGGTCTTTTAGCGACCTCAATTCTTCTCCCTTCCCTCTCTCTGCCGGCAGGCGTCTTCGCGGAACGCCCGCTCTTTCGGTGTATTTGGGTGCCTCCGGGCTTTGGTTGTTTCTCTGTAGGCGGCCCGTTCTTCTCTCTCTTCCTACATCTGCTTCTCTGCGCGTCTATTGGTATATATATCCGTACCCTCTTCATCCCTCTCGCTCACACACCGTCGCTTCCGCAGCGTCGTTCTTCCCCCTCCCCTATATACTGGTATTTTTTTTCTCATTGGCCGTCTCTGTTTTTTCTTAGGAATTTGTCTTTTAGCTTCTTTAGTAAGCCTTTATAGCTTCCGCGATCTTCCACAATACTAGTTATTTTGGCTTGGTCTCGTACAGTGCTCGTACGGGTTTGAGATATTCGAGCTACTTAGATCCCGACAATAATGTTCGCTTCTGGTTCTTCTTTCGGCTTTCGTTCTTGTTGTATCATCTTCGTCGGTATTCTCACTATAGGCGGTCTACACGTCACTGCATCTCCCTCCCATAAATACTTTCTGTATCATCGCTGGTTTTTCTTTGTCTGTACGGTTAAGTTTCTCTAAACTCTTTCAGAGTTTCATTTATTACTGAACATAAAACCATCATTCTTAATAAATAGAGCTGCCTGCATTTTTATAAATTCATCTCTCATAAATATTACTTCAGGGCATCTTTCTTGAGCATCCCGTCCTTATCGCCCTCCCATCACTCACTCTCGCACCTGTTCATTTGATTGGTATCCATCCCATTCACCGCTCACGCAATCACTTCACGTCATAAAAAAACAAACTAAAAATTATAATATCTCTGACGAGCTCCGTAACACACAGCCGTGTACTTATACTCCATTTATCATCCCTACTGATACGTAATTATATTTATATATTCTCTTACTCACTTTTTTCGCTTATACTATCACTTACCTTGTTTTCCTGTCTTCTACTATGGGAGACCGGGGGGCTCTCCGTACCCACTTCTCTTCTTGGCTAGTATTCCCACCTGGTACACCCTCTTCACTCTAGTTTACTTATACCCCTCGGCCCTACCTTATATTTTGGGTACGCTACTTATCTTTTCCCACTTCTATCACTCTTTTCCCTTTCTTATCTCTCACTTATTATACTTTTACTCTCTCTACATATCATCTATATATATAATATCTTCTCTAGGTCCAATCTTCTATCTATCTCTATATATTTATAATCTTATATTATATCTACTATACTATCTCATATCTCTATATTCTTTTCTTTCTCATCTTTCAATATATATATTTAATTATTCATCTTTTCATTTTGCGGCAGAAAAGATTATACCTCTACGACTCGTCATATCGTTTTTTCGTATTAGTTATAATAGTACGTCCTCGAAGTGTCGTCCTACACGGGTCGCGCTTTCCAGCGATACCTCCAAATATCTATCTTTTTTCTTCATTAATTTATTTCATGTTCATTATATTAATTATATAATTTAAATGTTAATATAAATGGCAATTTACTCAAAATTAACAATTCCGCACAATACTCTACTATATTTCTATATATAATATATTATCTCATATATACTAATCATATATATACTATATATATTCATTCTATAATAATTTTTATTAACTCTTATATCTATACTATATCTCTTATATATTATATATACTTATTATATATACTATTCACTTATATTATTATTACTATCATTTATCATTATATATATATATTCATTATTATTATTTTTCTATATTAATATCTTCTCTTAATTTGCAGTGACTATTAATATATATAAGCTTCTTATCTATATATCTATATATATTATTCTAGTCCTTAATCTTACATTAACTTTTTCTAATTAAATACATTTTTGGGAAAATTATTCCACAAATCTAATCATTAATTATCGAGGGATATATTTCACATATTTTAATTTCTCCTTCTAAATAACATCTTATTATTTTTATAATTTATAATACAAAAGCAACGTCTTTTCGGTACTCAGTATTCTACTTTTAAATACTATCTATTTTCATTACGATTTAATTATATATAATATATATCATAATAGTATTATTTCATTTACTTGTATCGTAATTGTTTACAGTATATAACTTTTGTCAGTTCTGGTAAGAAACACTATAACCTTTAGATAAAGCTCTAATATTACTTATATTATTTAATATTAAAAGCGTAAACTCAAAGCCGTAAGATGAAACTTGAACAAACATTTATAAAATATCTGATTGCAATACAAAATCTGATTAGTTGTTTTAATTTAATTAGATATTCTTTGTTATAAAATATCAACAGGATAGTTCATTATTCTTCTTATATTATCATTTTTTTGCAGTAATATATTATGTTTCTAGGAGGATGTGTGCTGTACATATCTTGTTGACTGTGTTTGAATTAGTTATTATGTTATAACTATCTATACTATTATATCTCTTCATTCTTATATCATACCCAGCAGGTTATATTCATTATTCCATATTTAATCATATTTTAAACGATATATAACTTCACTTAACCCTTCCATTATGCTCGGGAGTTGAGAAGATTAACTACCTACCTAAAATAACCTAAACAAATAACCAAAGGAATCCTAGACCCTATATCTTAACAACCTTATACTCTTACCTAATCTAACATAACTACTATCCTATTCTTACATAATTCACTATACATACTTTTATTATATTATAATATGATATTATTTATATTGTTAAAATTATGCTCGTGTTATTTTTTATATACATCTTTAATAAAGCCACATACTAATCTTGTGAAATCATTTATTCCATAGCGTTCATTAACCTATATATATAGAAGAGTGGGGCATATCATGATAATAATACTCATAATTAAAAATTTTCAATGTTATATAGGAACGTTCACATGGAAAAATCATTTAATATTATTATTTCTTTCGTCCATCCAGGAGCGGGCGAGTAGGGGACCGCCGGGCGGGGCAGTCACTTATTTTGGTCAGCATCTTTAAACTTGCAACGTCTTATCCACGGTTATACTTTATTTATTACTAATAATTTTCTATTATTCACTTCAATCTTTCTGTTATATAATTAGATTCTTATATTCTTTATTTTTATTTATTTTACTATTCTTTTATATATATACTTATTACTATATATTCTATTTGAGGTTTTATCTTATAATTATATTACTATTATTATTATATATCCTTTCTATATATTATAGATTATCCTATACTTTCATTTACTCTTTGCCGGGCCCTTTTGGTATTAGCCCTTAGTAATTATATATTAGACTTATACTATATACGTATCTACTTTTTACCTTTATATTTGAGAGACCTTATCCCCCGTTAGTTTTTACTATATTTATCTTATCTATATATCAAAAATTTTAATAAATAATACATATATATATATATATTTTTTTTAGCTATATTAATATATTTTTTCTATTGCTGTAATAAATAATATATATATTTATATATATATATATATCTTATTTAATTATTTGTTATTATATGTAAGGTATATATCTTAATTTCATTTCCCTATATATATATTTTAATGTATACATATATATTTTTATTTATTTTTTAATTATTAACAATTAATTATTATATACAACTATTATTTTTAGATAAATATTTATATTTTCTTTCTATATTTGTATATTATATATCTATTATAATATTATACTTTATATTCTATTTATTTATTCTATTTATATATATATTCTCAATGTATTCTATTCTTGATTATTATTATCTATATCTTACTCATTATATATATATTATCTTATTATATATATATTTATTATATCTATTATATCTCTCTTCATATATTACTTATATATATATACTATTCATTTTATATATAATATATATATATATATATTATATATATATCTTCTCATACTACTATAATATATATATCTTATTTATATTACATATTATTCTTTTTATATATATATAAAGTAATTTTGTCTATTTTTAATATTTGTGTTATATATTTAGGCAATATATTTAGGTTAAAATTATTATAATAATATTATTAGGATGTATATAAAATTTATTTTTTAAATTATATTTTTTTAAATTATATATATATTATTAATATCATATATATATAATATATATATATTATATATATGACTACGTTGAAGTTCAAAATAAATTTAAATGTTGTTTTTTTACATTATTTTCTATAATAAATTCCTTACTATAAACCTGAAATATTTATATTCTCTCATTTTGAATATTCCCTTCAATAATTTGTCTGTACACTCCTAGGAGATGAATAAATTTCAATATCATATATATATATTATTACTATTATATTCTTATAATATATATATTTTTTATTCTTCTATTTATTATTTTCTATATTATTATCATATATATTATTATTTTCATATTAATATCAATTTGATGTTGATCTTATCTATAAATATTAATTATCTATTACTTATTAACATATATTAGCTATTTCATTGTACCATAACCATCTAATATTATTAAATTATTTCATTGTATAGCCATTATATAATATATATCTATATATTATAATATATTATATGGTTGTCATGGCGAGTTCTCAGGGGTTCTTTTATTTGATATCTTTCTTTTCCCTTTGTGGGTTTCTCTTCTCAACAATCAACACCGGAGGAGAGGGTATGTGTCATAATTAGCACCAGCATGAGATTATGTATCTATGCCTAGCTTTTAGCTGTGTTATTATAGTTATTATTTTTTATTTCTTTCCTTATATATATTTGTTTAGGGTTTATGCTATGTTAATTTATTAATATTGATTATTATTCTACCATTATTATAGTTATTACAATTTGTACCTCTAGTGTTGTTATAGTATTTATTATAATGTACATATCCAGCATTATTATTTCAATTTTTAGAAAAACAAGTGGGTTTATTTTTATTGTTTTCATTGTTTTATTTTCATATTTTATATATTTTTATGTTTGATATTTTTATTTTATTAGTATATAATCATTTGCATTTCTGATTTCTTTAAAATTTACCTGTGGTTATTATTTGTTTGCTCGGTATTTCCTACGTTTTCATGTTTTACGATAATTCCACCTTAAAATCCTATCGCGCTACTTTTTCCATGTTAAATTTGAAGGTTTTCTTTCGTTTGACGTTAGGCTTTCTCGTTTGGTTTTCTGGCTTGTTTGTCTGTTTCTGTGTTTTATATGGTGATGTTTCCCCACTGCGCAGCGTTTTTTTCTTTACCCATCTTCGTATGTGCGTAATGAGTATATTGACACTATCCCGTATTTGTTATAAGAATTTATATAGGAAAATAGAGTAAGAGAGAATACAACATTTAACTTTTATTTTCGGGAGGACTTCGGATACGTAGTACATATAAGTAGTAATATTTTATTATTCTATATTTTAAGGTATTATAATTATAATATATTATATATATATATATATAATATTATATACTATTAATCTTAAATTATATGCTTATTATATATATATATATATTATATTATAATTCTATTATTATATAATATTTATATTATAATTATATTATTCATTTTATATATATTTTATTTATTATATATATATATATATTCTAATATTTATTATTTATATATATATATATTCCATATATATATATTATATATTATATTATTATTTATACTTACATATAATCTATATTATATATTATATTACTCACTGTTTTATATTATTATTGTATTTGTGGCTAGGTTGATATCTATATTCTGTAGTTACACTTTATTATATTAATATTTACTGTGTCATTTTATTAGTATATTTTGTGGGCTGAGGGTATGAGGTATGTCAGTCAACGTGAGAGAGGACTACACTATTATACTCTCGTGCTCTGTATACTAGTTTTTTCTAGCCTATACTATGTGAGAGCAGTAATATTATATATTATTATCTTATTATATTATTTATATATACTATATATTTATATTATTATATATATTTATCTATATATATTATATCTTCAATCTATTCTATATTATATATTTCTTTATCACTATCTTTAATATTATATATTTAAATACTGATATCTTATATATTATATTTTATTATTTATAAAAAATTCATTATATATTAATATAATCTTATATATATATTACTATACTATATATATATATATATTATATATACTATATACTTATATATATATCTATATATACTAATATATTATATATATAATTTATATATATTATATTATATTATTTATTAATTATATTAATAATATATATACTATTCATATATATATATATATATATATATATATGAGTTTATTTTATTATTTATTACGTTAATTATATTAAGTTTTCATTTTTTTCTTGTTTTTTTTTTCTATATTTGCTCTATTATATATATATGTCCCCTAAATGCCTCACTTACTATATGTAGTAGTTATATTGTTGATAAATAACAGAGCTCCAAAAAGGGGGTCTTCCTATTTTGAAAACTATTTATTTTTCCCAATGGGGCTGAACGTTTCCTATATAAACGTGAAGCACACGGTCTTCTTCGTGATTACTGCCCCGTTTTTCTCTCTTCGGTAATGACGAATTGATATATGTCAATGTTACTCGTATCTCTTACATATAATATTTTATATCCTTTTAACATATTATCTCTATACATATGTCTATATTAAATCGGCTCTGTGTGCCATTATGCTAGGCATAGGGTCCCGTTTATATGACTTATTGGTTTGGTACGGGGTGTAGGTTGCCTAGATAGGGTTTATGGCTGTATCTGGTCTATGCCTTAGTTCATAGGTCTCACTTTCTAGGTTATGTTTATGTTACTCTTCTAATAGGTTCTATTTGCGCGGTTATCATATCTTCTTGACACAAATATCGTTATAATTATCCATGTATTTCGAGAGTATGTTGCTCCTGACGGATTAGTATCATTGATGATTTTATATTCTTTTATTAAGTGCAACAATATATTCGACATCTGCTGAACATATTATTTCTGCTATGTAGGCCATTAATACTTGTACATTCGGTTGCTGTCCGCACGACGAATCTATTAACAACAACCAATCGCATTTTTCCTGCTTCTATCCTTAGGGCGGTACTTTACAAAGTTGCTGCCCGGAACGGCCTTGGGTTGCAGGGGCGGTTTGAGTCGCTCTCCTCTCGGGTGGGTCAGGCGGGGCGCGTTCTACTAAATAGTATCTACGGGCTGTTTACAGCCTATAGGCCCTAGCTCGAGTGAGGTGGTCTATCCGGGCGCTGAGTCTAAGACGGCGGGAACTACGTGCTCAACCTCAAATATACTGGTATTATCTTCTTAAAAATTCGAAATGAAGTTTCAAAAAACCCTGGCGAGAGGCCGACGCGCCCCAGACGTTTTTTTTTATAATTATAACAACATAAATAATGTATGTAGAAGGGAATATAAATGTAATTATCCCTCTAAATTAATTAATTCGGACTAAATTTCCCCAACATTTTTTAAGGGTTAAGGGTAAGATACAGGAACTAATATATATACCCCTATATATATAATATATATATAATTATACTTAATATATATAATATATATATATAACTATTATATATAATATATATATATACGCCTCCTACTATGACCCACTTATTATTATGGTATACTCCCGGTATATTTATATATCACTATACTACCCTCACTTGGAGTCTTTACCCTTATTAAGTACACCACCCCCACCCACCCTTTCCTACTTAGCCCGTGCGTTAGGTCACCCGGTCAGTAATCCTCTCATATATTACTATATTATTTGGCATATCTATTCGATTTACTCACTACTACACTAGCACTGGACTTGTTCGGTATACTTCAGCTTGTCCGCTGCCGGAATTAGCATATTTATATCCATCCTCACTGTCCACGCTCTGATTCTAACATGTCTCAGATTATAAGTGAGTTATATATTTAATACATACAGTGAATTACTTAATAAGAAATATATTTATCTGTTCGCTGCAAGCCGCCTCGTAGTACGACGCACCGCTCAGGGACAACATTATAACTATCCGAAAAAATCGATATGACAATTGATATATTTTATCTCTATAATTTTCTGAAAATTACTGATAATATATATAAATACTTATTTTTATATTTCATTATGTGGCAAGCATATTATAAGTTTATATATATTATATTCATCTTAATTATATATATATTTACTTTCATATTCTATATATATATCTATTTTTATTATATTTCTATATATCTTATAAAGTTAATATATTATTTTGTTATAATTAAATCTTATCTGTCTATATATATTATTAATTTATATATACTATATTATATATATATATATATTATTTTATATTCTATAATATGGATCCTATTCTTCATTTAATATTTCAAAACAGTAAATTTTAATTTTTTTTTGTTTTTTTTTTAAATAATTTATTATCTTCTAGGCTACTTATATCATATTGATATCCTACTAACAATATGAATACTTCCAGTGGTAACGGACGTGATCCAAAAGTTCCGAGTATGTTATTTAAATATCATTTTTTTAAAAAAATCTCACATTTTTTTAGATTATTTTTATTAAAAATGAAATATCTATCTCGAAATAGATATCGTACAACTTAACATGTAAAACCCATTACATATTTGGCATCAGCGTGTAATCATAATTACACATATGTATAAAATAAATATTCAAACAAAAAAAAACTAAAACAACTTTTATTTATTCATTATATTAACAATTAACCCCCCCCTCTCAAAAGTACGACAACTTACAGAAAAGACCATTAACTATTTTGGGAATCAGCGTATATTTTATAATCTAAGGCTTGTATTATGAGGTGGGATGTCAATGTGGATAAAATACTCTATTGTAAAACAGACATAAAACGTGTTTCATAACACAGAAAAAAAAAGATATCAGTATTAGGTTAGGATTAGTTTGGTCTACAGCGCCCTGACGAGGACAACTGACGGTGGGGGGATCCCGTTTCCACTTCCATCACTCCCGTAGGTGAGGGGCGGTGGATGGTAATCGCCGCGCGATCACTTTCAGGTTATGGCTACATCCCCCCCTCCACGACGTCAGGCGTGGTCTCGGTCGGAATGACCCTTCCCGTGAGGGTGGGAAATTAGTCTCTGATTCCTTACTCTTGTTCGTTTACCTCGCGGAAAATATGGCTCTGAGATGTAACCTTCTCGACTCCTGCTATTCTGGTTGTCAGTTTATTACCTCCATGGGATTAACTTTTCCTTTATAGTAAATAAAAAAAAAAAAAAAATAAAATTATAAAAAACTGTACGGAGTCAGTAAAAATCGGAAAGGTACCTATAATATTTCTTTTGAATATCATATTCGTTTTACCTATGATTTACTATGAAATTATGATTTGATTAGGATCTATATGTCAAGAATAATATTATTTAAAAAAAATAAATATAAAATTGCAATAAAGAAAGATATCAATAACAGATTAAAGGTCCTATATATAACTCTTATATAACTATATATATTATTTATTATCTAATTTATATATTAGATTTTTATCTATTTGTATATATTAGGGTATTATTTTAGACCTTATTTATAGGTTTTTTACTATTTTAACTTATTTATTTTATCGGATAAATATTTATTCATGTGGAATACACTTGTGGAATATCATTCTTAGTAGAGTGACTTGGTACATTTTTATTTATATGTGGTTGGCTTCTATTATTGATTATTATTTATGACTACTATAGGAGTAGTAAACTATTGAATTCCTTACTATGAGTGGTAGATTTTTCAGTACGTATTTATTATTTTTGTTTTTATGAGAGTCACGCCGTATAATATTTATCTTTATTATAGTTATAGTATATTGGTTGTATGATATCGTATTGTTATTTTAAGTAGATCGTTTAGTGACCGTTCTTTTTATATACCTTATATTTTATGTTTGTGTAAGTGTACCTACGTGAATGTTTATTACTACCTAAGTATGTTATGCTATGTTTCGGCGTTATGCCCTGTCCGTCGTATAACACTAGATCGTTTGTGAGTGGGTATGTACTATATTTTGGGTATTATTTTGTAAGTATATTGGGGAGGTATATATGATGAGGGTGCCGTTAATTTGGGATGTATACTCCATGTAAGGGGGGAACTGTGCTATATTATTATTATTCTTTATACTGTTATTATATATATAATCTACCCATCATGGTAGTAACGGATATGGTTATTATGTGATTATTAATATTACGTTATGCATCTTTGCTGAGGCCTGAATGTTAACTGAAACGGTGTAAAGAAATTCTGACCGGAATAAAGATAATTAGATAAGTGTTTATATTGAGTATTACTTTGGTGAGTGATCCTCTTTCACATGTTGTGACTGTATGAGGTGTTGTGCTCGGTGTGTGAACGGCTTGTAAGATTTTTATTATCCTTGATATCATGTTTATGCAGTATTGAGTTCTTGCGAATTTTATTTTCTATAAGTATATGAGAACTCGAGATCTAACTTTACCTTCTATTGTCCTCATTTGTATATTCCGATGTTTTGGTACTGTGCAAACATCAGACTTTAACACGGATATAATTCGTTTCGACTCATACTCCATCGTGTACTTAAGATTTCCTATACTTACTTCATCTCATTAAGTTTCGTATTTAATTCATATATACTGCATTATCTCAATTATGTGATCCTATTATCTAATGGTCGCGTCTCTCAGCTAATGCGTTGTGTAGATGAGTTATATCTTACTACTATCGTATGAGAGTTATTTGTTATATGCTCTTGACTCCTCGCTGAGTACATAATAGACGGTTCGACCAGCCCCCCTTACTAGCTTATACTTTTCTCTATAGTCATCATTATATATAGTACCAGTTACTAATTTTCCTACCTCACGCTCGGACTTCTTTATTCCTACTCCACACCCTCCTTAGTGGAGGTTGGCGCTCTCATCATGTACTACGGTCCTCTTGAGCCCTCTGAGCGCTCGCCCCTTATCATCACTGGTCTGGTTATCCCCTAGTTCTACTTACGCGCTAGGTACGGCTTGCTATTTCTGGATGTCTTTTACCTCCGAGTACTACCCCTACTACTACTCTATAGTCATTATAGACTCCAAATTCGATATATTTCTCCTTCTTCGCCGGGACGGTTTTGTCGCCTCCAAGAGATAGGAACATTTCTTGCATTAAACATATCTGCAAAACATGGCTTATACATTTCTCATTAACACTTTTATCGATATTACCCTAGAGAGTAAAGTTCTACAACATGATTGACGTTAGACACAGCGCCATAGGCTTTCCTGTGTTTGTTAATCTCGATAACACCACTTTCGTCACGTTGGCTTTGGGAGCTAGAAAGACGTTCTGAGAGATTCCCGTTCCATGATGACGCGATCTGGCTAGCTGTCGGTTATTTTCTGCCAACTTATGCTTAGGCAGCAGATTAACATGCTCTTCATTTGGACCGCACGTGCCGCACTGTTTTTCTCTTTATAGCTACGATTTACATGGTTTTTGCGCCAGGGTTCATGTTAAGCTCTCTCCAGAGTCGTCGTGACTCTTCCTTGTGCTTACGGTTTAATCACGGTTGGGTGTGTTTCGCTCAGGTTTGAGATTTCTCTTCTTGGTCTCTTTGGACGCAGAGTACCCGATTCAGCCTGGTTTATGCCACGGAGCCGTTCCTCATAGGACTTTTCCATCAACGATTATCTTCGTGTGACTGTTGTGTACTACCGCCGTACGGCACTGGCTCACGTCCTGAATGGATTCTCATCCCACACAGGAGCAGCTACACGCACTCGCCATCGCCTCTCTCAATACCCCTCTTTCCTCCGTTCTTCCCCGCGACCTACTGCCGACGCCCTCCCCCGCCGTCTGTTTTGGGCTCCCTTTGCCCCACAGGCCCGTATTTGCTCGTCAAGGGTCCGTGCGCGCGCCTGGCTCTTTCTCGCGCTCAGAACCTACTGGAGACGCAAATCTTGCAGTGAAGTACGCCTTGTCATTTTGGAAAGCTGTGGGACGTGTTGTCCGCGCTGGACGACACCAGTTCGGTGGGCGTGCAGACGACTTGGTCTTATAGGTGCATCGGACTCCCACGATGGGGAATTGGGGACAAATGATTTGAATATGCGCCACCCGCTCCCGTATTCGCAGCGTAGCCTGCCTATAATGACAATATAGAGCTGACATTTCACATATTCTAGTTGCTTATTGTCTTCAACACTCTACACTCGCTTCACTCTTGCATACCACAAGACTCCCTTTCAATTGTGATGTACCACAAAGGATGAAGACAATCAACTACTGCTCTACAATACGTTTGGCACAGTGACTTTCACATTGGGTATTGGTCTGTGCGAACTAGCATGCAGCCTGTGCTCTAGCCTTTTCTCTTTCAAGTCCGCACAGGTCCTTGCAGATCTATTCCGTATCCTCTCCACCCTTTCTCTGCGCCACCGCTCATAAAGCTACGTTGAAGGAAGTGGTTCCTTCTGAAGGAGTCGGACCGGTTGCCTCGTAGCGCCACTACTGATTTGGAGTGACCACAGTCGGATCACCATCCTACCTGCTCCGTTGGCTCCAACACCACAGACCGACCACAAGCCAGTGTCTGCACGTGGCTGTTCCCCCGATTAGCGTCGGTTTTACCATGAAGATCCGCTCCTGTCTCTGCATGTGGTTTATGGTACGGCGCCGGTGCTGGGGCCGGCACATCACCTCCGAGAGCGATGAGGCGACATATTCGGCCATTATTGACGAGGGAGAGACGAGCGCCCCCTCACCGACGTTCGTTCTGAGCGACGTTTGCACACTTTGGTTTCCTTCGCGCTGTGAATCATTATATTTCGCCGCGTATAGATCTACTCCGTTCACACCCTTCATTAGTCGTCACACTCATCTACACGCGTCCTTCTTGACCCTGGTCTCACCTCTTTCTCACAGTATACATCATCACCAATCCGCACTTCTTCTGAAGAATAAATTGTGACGTTACGATAGTCCTACATAAACACTTCCACCAAAGCAAACTTCAATCCCATCTCTCTTTACTCCTCCATCATCCGCATCCCTCTTCTATCCGCTGTCTGCTATGATTCATTCATTCCTTAACTCCTCCTTACTACCTCAGAGCACATAGTCCTCAAATCGAGCGTCAAATCTCATCTTAACAGAAAGTACAATATACCCAGAATATACTCAATTCATTCTATAATTGCTTCCTAAATACCTATCGCTTAGGAATCTTTTTCCACCAGACTAGGATCCTTTTCATTCATAAATCCTATTCCCTCTCCCTTCTCCAATTTGGGGGTTGAGCTCTCCTGTCAAGGAAGTTGACTTATGCAGCGCTCTTGAGCTATATGTCTAACTTATTACGATAGATGATCGTGGGATTCAACTCCCTGTACTCCTTCCTTAGGCTGTTCGCAGCCGGCCGGAGCGATGTTTTATATTAGTGTTCTCAGTTTTGGTTTGCGTGTTCTTGTCTGTAATACCAGTGTCCATTCTCACTCGCTATCCTCTCATGAGCCTAACCTTCATGTCCCACTGCTCATTTTTTCTCTACTAGAGGTGTCGTATTGTCAATGTTTTCCCGCTCATGTGAGCTGTCATAATTTGTTGAGATCTACAATTGAGTGTGGTGCGACCACTCATCTAATGTTGTCCATGTTGCCTGCGGTGTGTTACCCAGATCCCTGCCAGAGGTTGTTCCGCCTACTTCACCAGCCTGATATGGTTCTCGGTTGGGGTTGTGGCGTCTTTTCCGTTCAGTGCCACATAGTACCGAGGTCTCGGCCAAGTCTCTGTTTTTTCTAGAAAGCTCAGTCAACACGTTCTGGAGACACTTCTGGGTGGCGAGGCGTGTCCAGCTGTTATATCTTAACAGTTGACGATAGCTCGATCACCTTTTCTTTTAGGGAGCTATTTCCAGCTTTGTTGTGATTTGGATGCTTGACTTGGCAATCACATCTTGTCATAATTTTTTCCTCCATGTGGGAGAGCAAGAACTCGGCGATCTTTTATAGTGTGATACTTGTGCGTCATGGTTGTTCGCGTATTATGCGATCTCTTTCATATATCCAGCGTTGGACTATACGCGTGTCATCGACGCGATATCGATGCTCTTTGATCCGATTACTTTTCTGACGCTCCTAATGACCTGTTCTCCTCCGCATCTTCAATCTTATATAGCTTCTATCTCACTCCTATAGCTAACTGTATCAACTTCATTTCACTATCTACCTTTCAGATTCTTGGCTTCATCATTTCCCTCCATGCAAGATCTAAATGTCAGGACAGTCGAATCTCGAACACCACGAAGGTCTTTGTTTCTGCATACCATTTTCTTCGATGCAGTCGCTTATGTTCCTTCTCTTTCGTATCTCGCTAATGTGCCCTCCTTGCGACATATATGGTCTTCTTTGGTCGCCTTCTCATCGTATCTCGATTGTCGCCCATAGTCATAGTAACGGGTTTGCGCAGGGTCTTATACTTTCTCACAGTTCTTTTTGGACCTTTTTGCGCTACATTATGAGGAGGTATGTTGGGCGTGCACGCATTCTTCGTATACTGGTTTACATATTGTTTCTCGTAACTATGTCTTTTCTGTCGCAGGAGTCATTTTTGCTTTGAGAACTATTCCTTTATTCTATATGTGAAGTTTTAAATTTTTCGGGGTGGTGGGTTCTGTACTTTTTTTTTTTAAGGTTACCTACTTCAAATAATGGATAATTTCCGCTCTCTTAATTCTGGGAATAGACTACGGTCTTATTACTAAAGTTTTCTTGCAGCCTTTTACACACGTTCTCATTACTCTATTTACCATCGGTAACTCCAGGATTTACACAGTCTCTTCTCTCCACAATTTTCTGCAAATGCTACAAAGGGTGTGCAGGTGGTTTGGTGTCGAAAGGACTCAGGGATTAAAAGTGCTCATTTGAATTTTCATGTGTCATACATGCAAGGGTGACTCATTGCATCTTATCTCGCCTCCAATTCCCAGAATCGAATAATTTGAACGAACACAGGTCTTTGATCGAATGACATGCGAATGATATATGGGGCGACAAAATTTACAGACTTTGAGGAAGCCTGTAGTGATGGGGAGATTACTAAACTCCGGAGTTCTGAAATTACAGCCTTTGAGGAGCCGACAACCAAACTAAATTGTATAACACACCGCACTGACCGTTGACCTGATTTTGATCTTTTTTACCTTTTCATCTTCAAGTTAAACTTTAAAGTTTTGCACCTGTATTAAAAACGTGTATTGTTTTCAATTAACTACTATAATAATAAATTAATAATATTATAATAATAATTAATTCTAAATAATAATATATTTAATATGAATTTAAGATATAATAATAATTAAATATAATTAAAATTAATATAATACATAAAAAAAATTATTTAATAATAAATTCTAATCTTAATAATTAATAATAAAATAATAATTAATATAATATATATATATATAATATAGGTAATATATATATTCTATAATTAATATATAATTATAATATATATATAATATAATAATATATATATGAATAAATATAATAATCATAAATCTTTTTTTACGATTTCCAATCAACTTGAGTTTTCTTTATTCCTTTTAAGTTGAGTTATTTATTACCTGTACGAAACATTGGTGGTTTACTTAAATACTTCACTTTGTCTCAGCAAAAGCATATTTACTTCCTCTATAATTAGTTTTTGTATTGTGACCACACCTTATATCTGATATATTCTATATTTTATTATTTGTATATTTTTATTTGTTTATTATTACATTATTTTCATTATTTATTTTGATAGATGAATCTACTTTTAACTGAAACAGCTTATAACTACATTAGCGCAGGTACTAGGAAATTGTTCCTGTTGCAATTAACACATTTTTTATTCACATATCTATTGATAGGTGATTTTTAAGTTAACTATATATGATATCCATGTGGTGGTCCAAAAAAATATGTGCATGGTTCACTCATTCCTCAAATGTACATATAGAATATTTGAAATTTGGATCCTGCTTTCCTTTATTGAAATATGTTAAGGCAAAGGTCGACTCGATTCACCTGTGCCGTTAAGTACGTTTTACGATAAATATATATATTTCTTTCTTTTCTTTCCTACCGTAAATAACCTATAGCAATAATTATTTTCTACTCGCTCTATTTTTATTACTTTTGGGTAAATTTTTACCCACATAACACTACTTCTCCACTTAAACTATCATACCTCCGCTGAGTAGAGGAATTTATACCATGGATAATAAGTCATAATTTTGGCTACTCGCAATTGAAGCCATTAATATAAATCATATAACTCTATTATCTATCGCAATTATTTTCATTCGATATTTATATTGTGATTCTGTAAGTATGTTTAAACTGAGCATTAAAGCCTCAAATTGGTCAAGAGATAATGCGTGATTTTTTTCTGTTATATTCATAATTATCTTCACCTTTTTCAATATTTACTTGGTTGTAACAGAATATTTCTTAGCTTCTAATACACAATCTACTATCTTTATACTTGGTTATTACATTCATAAATGTGAGAATAATCCAATTTACTATATTATATATGATCTCGGGTAAAGACGTCGGATAAAAATAAACATGCCAATCATATTATAATATTATTTAATTCTTTTTTATAGAGCAGACGAAATTCATAATGATGAGAACACTGATTGGTCAAAACCTTATTATATAACACAATCAATCTTCCATTTGTTTCTTTCTTTCATCCATTATCGACACTTATTATAACTTATCATACTACTATTTCATGTAACTTCTCAGTCGAATTCTACAGATTTTATATACTATTTATCTAAATACTTAATCCAGCATTGAATAATGAGTCAAGCTACTCTATATCTAATAACTACAAAGTACTTATTTTTTCTCTTCTAGTAGCTGTCTGCTCCTACACTATTATATCTCTCTAATCCTTTATCTCCCTTTTCCTAGCTATTTATTCATTCTCATGTTAAAATTAAATCGAAATTCTACCAAATTTCCATATAACTAAATAATATTTAATATTATTCTTTAAGTATCCACAAATCACATTAAATCTTGATACAAGAATGCTAATATTTAATAGTTTACATCTTCCTTATTCATATCGATTTCATTTTTAGACCTTATCTTTTAAATGATATATGCTTCCTATCTCATCACGATTGCGTAACATATTCACTCTACTAGTACCACGAGTGAATACGATTCATATCTTTACCATCGTTTAATTTCTGATTTTTTTTCACATTATATGGGTCACTTATCTTTTTACTTTTTTTCATTTATTCGTTTATCTCTATCTTATTTTTTTTTATTATTTAGGTTATAACTATTATAT
Organism: Trachelipus rathkii; assembly: GCA_015478945.1. NCBI lineage: Eukaryota > Metazoa > Arthropoda > Malacostraca > Isopoda > Trachelipodidae > Trachelipus > Trachelipus rathkii. The sequence goes on along the minus strand of JABUQX010126516.1, from coordinate 5,274 downwards.
ATATATAGGTTTTTGTTTTTTATATATATATTTTATATTTATATTATTTTTTATTCTTTTATATTATATATTATTATTTTCTTTATTTTTATTAAAGATATTCTTTTTATTTTTTTTTTCTATTTCATTATTTTTTTATTATATAATCTATTATATTTTAGTAGTTTTTCTATTATAATTTTATATTTATATATATATAATATATTCTATATCATCATATTATTTTTTTCTTATTATTATTTCTTAATCTTCTCTTCAGAGATCCCTATAAACA
>JABUQX010126515.1:35000-39263 GCA_015478945.1 Trachelipus rathkii | reverse complement strand
GGTATTGCTGATTCAGCGTGCTTTCGTTGGTGTTTAACCACGTTTCGCGCTTATCGTGAAACGCTTTCGCGTTTTCGTGCGCCAGCTTTAAAGATATATTAAAGATTTGATCTTGATCAACCTTAAAATATTTTCACCATAATCTTCTATAGCACAGATCATAATAGACAATTTTTATTTTATATAATAAATAAGGACTGGGTCATTGACCCTTCGAATACATTTTCGTGAGTACTTGAATCCCAATATTATATTTATTAGAATGATTTGCACAGGGGCGAGGGCTATATGCCTCGATATACTGTGCTAGATTTCTTTCACCATTCTCTCTAAGTTTTATATCTTATTATTTACTGATGAATCAACATAGCGTATCAAAATGACACTTACAAGAGATCTTCTTTATAAGAATATTAATGATATAATAACACCTTTAGTTTTAATATAAAAATAATATATTTAGTGTGCCAGAGCTACGCCCTGGACACTTGTTAACGGCACAGATGTCTTGGCCTAACTGGCGTCTTCCCTCCTTTGGCTTCAGATATAGCCGGTAGGAGAAAGGACTCTTATTGGTTGCCTTAAAACTTTAAATAATATAAACAAAAAGAATAAAAATAGTTAGGTGTGCTCTTATAATATGTAGGCAATTTTACCGTACATAAATAAATACACAGACTTTCATCGATGTTTTGTTATATACTCTATCATAATAGCTTTTGCCTCAAAGGTTCTTTCGAGATTATAAAAGCATTATTTTATAGTACTAGAATTAGTACATCTTCTGGTGACTCCCGGGCAAGCAAGAATACCCAGCCTTCAATTATAAAAAATACATTTTTTTAAAATTTTAAAGTTGGCAGACATATTCCGTAGAATTTTATCTCATTTTTAGAGACAAATTCCCAACTTTTTTGGTACCCAACAGCCTCTTGTCTTATGCCTACCCACTCGTGATGACGTCAGAGGTCTATAGGAGAACATAATTCCTTCCACTCTCATATGGTACCCCGAACGAAAATTATATTTCTCTCGTTCCTTCATATAGATTTTAAATGTGATTTCATATTAATTCGAAAAATATATTAATTAGACGGCACCATAAAACATTATAAAAATAATTTTAAGCAGATAGATCTTCCTAATCTAAGTATTAAAATCAATAAATACAATACAATCATTTTTACTATGGAGATCTCCGGCATGCAATTTTACCTATAGACTCAAGGTCCTCACAAAAATAGATATTTTAAAATATAAATTTTACTATTCCTAACAATTATTACAGTTGTCTTTCTTGAAGAAAGGAAATTATATTTACTTCCAGGTCGTTTTTTAAAGTTACACCTAACTCTATTACATTTCTTTCTCTTAAAAGAGAAAGTTTTATTACCGTCTTTCACGGAAAATCGTTCGAAGCCCGTGTTACAAATATATCTTAAAGTCTTATTTACAAGTTCAACCTTCTTTCCCTCCCGATTTTGGGGGGATAAGAGTAAGAATGATGGGGGATACCCTCATCCTTATACATTGTAAAAGTTTATTTCCATATACACAAGACTCTTATAATTATTATATGACAAAAAGAAATCTATCTGATTTTCCATTATTTATAACATCATTATGCCGACGAGTTACAATATATTTTAATTACTTTTAATAAAACAAATAATTACAAAATTAAATATGCATTTTTACCAAAAATACTTTCGTTGAAAAAACAAACAAAGACAGGCAATTGTGAGCTTTGAAAGACAGGCAATTTTGAGCTTTAACTCGTCTCAGACTAGAGGCGACTTTGACTTTTGTTGTTGTTATTGCGGACTCGCGTGTTCTCATCCAAATTTTGAAGTTAAGCCTCCCAACGTCGGGGAATAGGCAAAACAATTCAGATGCTGAGCCTATAAAACTTTTGTTTATTTTTAGCAGGCGGTAAGGGTATGTTGGGGGTATTTTTTTTAATTTTCCTTCCCCAATTTTCTTCCTCCCAGCCAGAGAGTTGAACACTCCTAAATTTTTGTTCTTTCTTTTTTTTTTTCTTAAGTTTCACATTTTTAGAGAAAGCTTTTGCTTACGTGCCTTTTGTAGGTCACCTTTGTTGAAGTTTTTTTTTTTTTTTTGAAAAGCGTGGTGATTTCTGTTTTTTTTGGGGTAACGACTTTTCTATTTTCTTTTATAAACAGAAAATTGCTTCACGTTACAAGAATAAGCTTTCATTATTATTAAATATAACCACAAGACTTATTTTCTTAACACTAGTTAAAAATATTTTCTTCACTTGGGTTTAGATAATCCTAGCCACTTTTATTATCACCGTGTCATTTATTATTATTATTTTTTTTTGGCGCCACCATCAGTGGGTTGATATTTGCAAGTCACGATTATGGGGGCTCCACATACATGACCGGCGTTCTATGTCACTCCGGGGTCACCACTTATGTACTGCGAGATGATGTCATTAATTAATTAAACCTAGAATTAAATCACTCACCTCTCGGGTACAATAATTAATAAGATGGAAGGTGTATTAAAGAGATTTTGATGTTAGTCATTTATTAATATTCTTTCTTGTATTGTTGTTTTTCACAGATCATAATAGACAATTTTTATTTTATATAATAAATAAGGACTGGGTCATTGACCCTTCGAATACATTTTCGTGAGTACTCAAATCCCAATATTATATTTATTAGAATGATTCGCACAGGCGAAAGCTATACGTTTCGATGTACTGGGCTAGATTTTGATCGCCATTCTCTCTAAGTTTTATATCTTATTATTTACTGATGAATCAGCATAGCGTATCAAAATGACACTTACAAGAGATCTTCTTTATAAGAATATTAATTATATAATAACACCTTTAGTTTTAATATAAAAATAATATATTTAGTGTGCCAGGGCTACGCCCTGGACACTTGTTAACGGCACTGATGTCTTGGCCTAACTGGCGTCTTCCCTCCTTTGGCTTCAGATATAGCCGGTAGGAGAAAGGACTCTTATTGGTTGCCTTAAAACGTTAAATAATATAAACAAAAGGAATAAAAATAGTTATGTGTGATCTTATAAGATGTAAGCAATTTTATAAATACATTAAATAAATACACAGACTTTCATCGATGTTTTGTTATATACTCTAAGCTTTTGCCTCAAATGAGTTCTAGCTTTACAATAACAATAAAGATTATAAAAGGATTTTTTATATAATTTTACAAATAGTATATATATATATATATATATATATATATATATATATATATATATATATATATATATATATATATATATATATATGTTATATATTTTTTATATATATATATATATATATATATATATATATATATATATATATATATATATATATATATATATATATAAAACGGACGATTTCTTCTTGAAATTTAAGCTTCAACCTGCTTATGAAACATTTGCAACATATGGAAAGAAGGATTTTAACAAATAAAACTTTTTCATAAAATATATTTAACAAAATAAACAAACTAACATTTTAAATCTTAACCTTTCATTTTACCTTTGTTCGCAATCTTTATCCGTTATCTCCACTCACTTTACTAAATTGCTTCCAAATTTTTACAACAATATTAACTCAATAAATTCGATTAAAAAGTTCCACATAAAATATTTTAAAATCGTATCAATTCCTAAAATAATAAATAACCACTTACAATGTCTTAACCCTATTCCCTGAATAAACTTATTCGACTCCTGCTACCTTTCACGCACTGACTCGAAGAATCCTTGATCAATCAGCCAAGAAGCCGTGTGACTTTTTCCCAGTCTGAAAAGCTCGCCGGCTTACTCACGCTTCCCCAACTAAATGATTGCAGCGCTAATCGTTCGCCGAAGCCAAAGTTCGTATATCCAGTTCATAGCCAAGATTCATCTCAGGCAGTAAAACAGACTTAAAGCAAATAAATAACTCAACAATCAGTGGTCATAGTTCATGAACCTTCTTTTTTTAAAAAAAATACTATTATAAGTAACCTTTTATTTTAAGTTTCTACTTACGTTTTTTTAAACGGGTCTTCTTTTTCTTTTTTTCCACTTTCATACTATTCCTTTGTTTGTTTATTTATCCTGCTTTTTAACTTCTTCATTTGTCGGCTCCCAGGAACAATCTAATTTATCCTATAATTCTACTCTTAAGTTTACTTCATTTTATTACATATTTACTTGGTTATCCCATTATAATATATATAAAAAGAATTTTACATTTCTTAAGGAAGTAAAATATATATATAA
>JABUQX010126515.1:27500-30000 GCA_015478945.1 Trachelipus rathkii | reverse complement strand
CACTAAAAGTAATTTTGGCTTTCCTTACTTAAAAAGAATATTTTTTTAGTAAAAAACAAAATGTTTAAAAGAAACAAAACAAAAATAAATAAAAGTTTTTTGTGTTATGTTTATACAAAATATGTCTTGAATCAAAGATGACTTGAATCAATAGATCACTGAAGGGTGGGAGGGTGACTGGAGTGAGTTTACATTTTAACCCTTTTCTTTTGTTTTGTAAAATGCAAATTTTCTTTGATATAAACATAAAAAATAATTTTTAGTAAAAACGTGGATTAAGAACCTAGATCAAATCAAAATTAATTTCGCGTATATTTGCAATAGCAATTAAAACTCATAGAAAGAAGTTTAACATAAATATTAATGTAAATACAATCGATTACTCCGTTTTACTAATTGAAAAGAGTTTCCACCTTTATTTATACAATATGATATCAAATAATATGACTTGGATCAATAGTGTGATCATGTCTAGATACACACGGGTGGATGGGGAGGTGGCTGGAGGAGATAGTTTTAGATTACCCCAATTACTCCTTTAGGCAATGTCCAAATTTTGCATATCCTTCAGTGAAAATAAAGGATAAATTATAGGCTAAAAATAAAATGTTTAAAGGCAAATAAAATAAAATAAGTTTTGTATCTTACTCAAATCTAAGCTTGAATCAATGGATCAATGATCAATAGTCAATAGATCATGGAAGGGTAGGGTATGGAGGACAGTTTGATTTTACCCACTGGTTACTGCTTTACTGATGATTTACTGATTTACGTTTACTACTTGTTCAAAAAATTATATAAAGTACAATTTTTAAATTATAAACATATAAAAGAATAAAATTTTTAGTCAAAATATTTTAAGAAACAAAACAAAATAAGTATAAGGATTATTTTAGGATATACTAATATGACTTTACTCTTCGATCTTAGATCAATAGATTAATAGATCACTGAAGGGTGAGAGGGTAACTGGAACACCTCTATTGAGTTACTGATTTACTGCTTTAGGGTATAAAATACAAATTTTTAATTATAAACATAAAAAGAATAATTTTTAGTAAAAACAAAATGTTTAAAAGAAACAAAACAAGTAAAACAAGTAGAACACTAAATCTTCATAAGTATGACTTGGAGTCATTAGATCAATAGATCAATAGATCACTGAAGGGTGGGAGGGTGGCTGGAGGGTAGTTGGTGGCTGGATGGTGCTTTGATTTACTGATTTACTGCTTTTAGGGTATGTACATTTATTTTTTTTAAGTTATAAACATCTAAAAAAAATCTTTTTTTTTTTTGGTAAAAACAAATGTAACAAAGAGCAAACTCAAAAATAGCTTTTGTCCAGTTTTGTGTTTTATTATAATGGGCTGATCAATAGATCAATAGATCAATAGATCACTGAAGGAGTGGGAGGGTGGCTGGATAGTTTGATTTACTAGTTTGATTGCTGCATATTTGAGGTGTGGAAATACAATTTTTTTTATATTATACTAGAATAAATAATAAAATTTCATAATAATACCTTGGGTATTTAAAAAAAACAAAACAAAAATAAAAAAAAGTTTTTGTTATATTATACAAAATATGACTTGAATAAATAGATCAATAGATCAATAGACCAATAGATCATTAGATCACTGAAGGATGGGAGGATGGCTGGAGGATAGTTGATTTACTGATTTTTGGTTACTACTTTAGGAATTTTCTTAAATCCAGAATTGTTTTATGTTATAAAAACATAAAAAGAATATTGCACTGATGAAAATGTAAAAATGTTAAAGTAAAGGAAACAAAAATGAGCTTAAAGTTTTATGTTCTACAAAATATGACTTGAATCAGCGATCAATGATCATGGAAATCAGCTAAGTCAGAAGGGATGGAGGAATGCTGGAGGATAGTTTGATTTACTGATTTACTGTCTTACTGCTTTAGGGTATGTAAAATTCAAATTTTTTTATGTTATAAACATAAAAAGAATAAATTTTTAAGCAAAAACAAAATGTTTAAAGAAGGCGTAAGAAAGCCAATAAAGTTTGTAGATAAGCGAAAAACCTAAGATCAAATGCGAATCAATTAATAATACATAATATAGTTATAATACAATACATGCTTATTGTTGGGTAGGGTATGGAGGAATGATTTGATTTGCGTTTGTTTATACAGATTTACTAGTTACCCCAATTTACTGATTTTACTGTTTAAGGTATGTAAAATGCAATTTTTTTTGTTATAAACATAAAAAGAATATTTTTTTAGTAAAAACAAAATGTTTAAAGAAACAAAACAAAAATAAATAAAAGTTTTTGTGTTATGTTATACAAAATATGACTTGAATCAATAGATCAATAGATCAATAGATCAATAGATCACTGAAGGGTGGGAGGGTGGCTGGAGGGTAGTTTGATTTACTGATTTACTGATTTACTGCTTTGGAGAGTGTGTAAATACAAATTTTTTATGATATATAAACATAAAACATACTTTTTTTGGGAACAACAAA
>JABUQX010126515.1:20000-22500 GCA_015478945.1 Trachelipus rathkii | reverse complement strand
TGTTGAAAATTGAAAAAAATATATTAAAAACTTCATAATATAAATAGTTTTTTAATTTTTTATTTCTAGTGAAGTTAATTCAATGAAATATACAAAAAAATAAAAAAATAAAAAATAAAAATCGTGGTAGTCAACCCGATAACAAGTTACTAGTAGTGGTAATAGCAGCAATAGCAGTCGGGTAGTCAACCTGAAAGTAGGTGAGGGGTGGAGGAGTGGAAAACCCTCCTGATCTGAGGACCTCAGAGTAAAAGAGCAGGCTTCGTGGGTGATGGGGGTAGAGTAAAAATCTCCTAGAGCATAAGAGCAGTCTCCGAGGGGGGGTAGATTGTAAACTCCTCGTGAACGTAGCTGAGGTACGGTGATGCTCTCACACACACACACATACAAACACACAAACACACACACACACACACACACACACACACACACACACAGTGCATCTGTACTTTGGCTGAAATGTCCCATAAAAGAGCGTCACGTCACGTCACCGAGCATGAAAAAGTTGAACTGAGGGCGCTTTAATAATAATAATAATAATAATAATAATAATAATAATAATAATAATAATAATAATAATAATAATAATAATAATAATAATAATAATAATAATAATAATAATAATAATAAGCCCTCTCCCTAAAAAATTAACAGTTGTTTGTTTATTTGATAGCGTGCGTCTTCGGGATATTCTTCATCAAAATCGACATTTTAAAATAATAATAATAATAATATGTATGTGTATAATATTTTGAATCATAAATAAAAAATAATACCTCATTAAACGTTATATATATATATATATATATATATATATAATATATATAAAGATATATAAACCCTTATCTATATATATATATATATATATATATATATTCCAATAAATAATAAAAATGAATAAAGAAAACATTAATAATAATAATAAATAATAATAATAATAATAATAATAATAATAATAATTTAAAAAGAAAATGCATAAATAATAATAATAATAATAATAATAATAATAATAATAATAATAATAATAATAATAATAATAATAATAATAATAATAATAATAAATATATAAATAAATAAAAACTTACAAAAAATTGCAATGAACAAAATATATATATATAATATATAATAATAAATAAATAATAAATATATATATATATATATATATATATATATATATATATATATATATATATATATATATATATATATATAACCTTTAAAAATTTGTAAGCGATCAGCCCTCGCAGTCGTAGCGCCATCGGTTAAACGATCGACGTGCTCGTCACCGTCTCAGAGATAGACCGGCCCATCGCAGGTTCGAGTCTATGTACAGCAGATTTTACGGTTGACGGGAAAGTTACATTTTAAAACCCGGAATGTTTGTCTCATGGCATTGAGGTCGGAGCGGGTAACTTGGTGCAGTGGCCCCGCGCGAGCGAGTATGTGCATTAACACGTATGTGAATAGTGAACGTAGACATAGTCCTGGTAGTCAATGACGTGGCCAGTGACTTGCAGTGATCGACAGAGCAGTTGTGGTAGTCAACCCGAGAACAAGTTATTTGTAGTAGTAATAGCAGCACCAGCAGTCGAGGTAGTCAACCTGAGAGCAGGTGAGAGGAGGTGGGGGAGCAGTTAAAACACTCACGAGATCGTGGACCTCCCAGAGTATAAGCGCAGTCTCCGAAGGGGGAATGGGTAGAGTAAAAATCTCCTAGAGCATAAGAGCAGTCTTTGGGGTGGGGGGGTAAGGGTAGAGAAAAAACTACTCATGAACGTAGCTGAGGTAGGGTGATGCTAACACATACTACGTGTGTGTGAGACGCACGTGGTTTTCGACTATGTGCATAAAATAACGGTCACAAAAGAGCATGGAGTTTAAGTGCATTTGTACTCGGGCTTAAAATACGCCCAAGAAAGAACGTGAAGTCATATAAAAACACCCCATAGACGTACGTGGGGGAGGGAGATATTCGCACACACTAAGTGTGTATGAGACGCACATGTTTTCGACCATGTGCGTGTGAGATGTGCTGAAAGGAAGAAATCTGGGGAGCTGGGGTCTGAGCAATAAATTTCCCACTCAAAATCAGTCTCGAGACTGATCATACGACCCCCAAAGTTCCCTTTCAGCCAATCTCGGTACAGGTTTGAGATGTGAGAGCATGCTCCATCTTCCTGGAACCAGAACGTTCTTATAAAGTGACGGTGAGGGTCTAGCAGCTCTCTGAAGGTTTAGAGAATCCCAACATACCTTTCATTGGTGACTGATACTGTCACGAAGATTCCTCGAAGATGATTGGTCCGATGATACCTCTTGGCCGAGATTGCAGCCCATAATATATATATATATATATATATATATATATATATATATATGATGGCTATTTATATATATATATATATATATATATATATACTCTCTCTCTCTCTCTCTCATATATATATCTTCCTCTCTCTATATATATTCTTTCTATATATATATATATATATATATATAT
>JABUQX010126515.1:0-12500 GCA_015478945.1 Trachelipus rathkii | reverse complement strand
TAGATGAGTATTGGACATTATAGCGCGCTTCAACCACTAGGGGGAATAGTTACTGACTAGTAGTGAATGCATTAGTAGAAATATAGTATATATATTGAATACGAGAGTGAATGAGGGCCTAGTACGGATAGCTATACTACCCTACATAAAGCTCGTAGGGAGGAATGTGACCTAATCACGGTGCCATCACCGCCTTTACACTAAACTGATTCTATAGAATTATTTACAGGGTGAGCCCATGCACCCGAATTATACAAATATATCAGTGAATATCTCAGGCATGATTACGTAGAGCTAGCAGTGAGAATAGCTCTCTGAAAGCAGAAAACTGGCGTTAGGAGTTGAGCCCACCGCGAGCCAACCTCGCCTACGGCGAGAGACTTCCCACCTCAGGTTGAGTTAGAGGAACATAATTAGAAAAAGAGATGGCCGAAGAAGATTGGCCTTGTCATATTAGTATAGTTAAGATGCTTGAAATTAAAGCTTATTTGTCAGCAAAATCTGACCTCATCACAAAAATCCAGAAAATAAGGAGCGATGCTGAAAAGGCCCTTCATAGGAGATGTAACATGTAAGTGTCTTGCGTATTAATCTGTCGTGTTATTGGCAAAAATGAAGCGCAGAATCGAATGCCATTCTCAATCTAGAATAGACGCTACCAACCTAACGTCGCCTAGCTAGACTTGTATGGACAGCGAGTTGTCAGTTTGGCTTAATAGAAAAAGATTTCCCTCTGTTCAGACTTCCGCCTCACGAGATTGAGGAGAAAGCTTTTATACCACACTTCTTCCATCGCAACAGCTGGATATTTTCTAGTTATTCTGGTTCCAAGCTTTTTTCTCTTTATATATCTACTTAGCTGTCGAAGTGAAGTTGTAGAAGTGAGAGAACTGCTGTAGTATTGTACTCCCTACCCCTGGATAACGAACAACTCGAAGTTCTCTAGCCCGTGTATTTGGCACTACGAGAGCCGGACTTAAGCAGATAGCCAAACAAGAACGTATCATTGGAGTATATGGGGAAGAGATCAAGAGTCAAGTCACTAAATATAGCGCAAAATATGAAACAGACTGGCTACTCGTCGTGCTCCTGGTTCTGTGATGTATTTGCTATACGATTACAGCTTTTCTCCACTACTGGCTTTTGTAACTCCTGACGGCTCTAGAAGAGCCCGAAGAGACGTTCATCAGTAGGGCGAAAAAGCAGTCCACATATGTCCACATATCTAAATAAGGTTAAAGTCTTACCCCTCTGTAGGAAACAGCACGCGTCTCTATCAAGCAACACCAATCGACACTTCGTTCCGCATTGTGTACTACTGAGGATTAGATTCGACAAACAAGTTGCTCAGGATATGGACAGCATTCGCTGGTTCATGCGTTTATTACAGAGAGGTGATAAAAATTTATAATAAGATTAGATCTATCTATCATAGGTTGTTGGCTCCAGCAATAAAGTGTTGTTATCTCACTAATATGTTATATGTATCGTTATTATTATTATGGTGTGGATTGTATTTATTAATAGAGAGATAGGATCTTATTTATATTGATTTTATACTAATAATTATGTATTTATTTTTAATATTGTTTTACTTTATTTTATTTATATTATATTTTTTTATTTTTATATTATAATTTAATGTATTTTATATATATTATATATTCTTTATATTATTTATTTATATGTATATTAATATATATTATTATTTATTATAATTTATATATATCATAATTATTATTATATTGAATTTTATTATTATTATTATTGATTATTTATACTATTATTTTATTATGATTATTTTTATTTATTATTATATTTATTATATTTATATTTCATATTTATTAATATCATTTATTTATTATTATTTTATCATTTTCTTAATTTTTTTATATTATATAATGAATAATTAGTTTGTGCAACTAATGTGCTTTGAATATTTTATATTATCATTAAATTTTATTATATCATGTATATTTTTATATTTTTATTATTTTCGTTAATTAGATTTAACTTATATATTATTATCGATTTGTTTTCCTATTTTTTTATTTTATTTCGTATATTAATTTTTTTTATTTTGGATAGGAAATTTTTTTTATTAATTATATATTACAAAATTATTTTATTGCAATTTAATATTTATTTATAATTAAATTTATATATTATATATTATATATTATGTATTACTTTAATATGAGTATTTTCTTGTTATGTATTTTAATTATTTAAATTATTATTATTATTAATTATTTGTAATTATTTAATTAATTATTATAGTATATCATTATGATTATTATTAATTATATTATATGTAATTATTTATTATATTATTATATATTTATAGATTTATGATTTAATTAGATCGGTTTTTATTTATGATCGATGATATGACTACTGAATGAATTATATTATATTTCTGAATTTCCAGTATACATTAAATTAGGTTTGTGAATATTTATATATCATTATTTTATTTTTATATTATTATTATATTTTTAATATATATAATTATTATTTTTAGGATAATTTTAATTTTATAATTACTATTTTATTGCCTAGAAACTTAATTTATGATAGGAAAAATTATTTAAATTATCTAATGATATCTTATATTAGTTTTATATTTAATTAATTTATTTACTTTATATTTATTATTTTTATTTATAATAGATTATTTATTTATTTTTATTTTATTATTATTTTATATTATATTTATATTAATTATATTTATTATTTATTTTTAATTAATTATTATATATTTTATAATTATTATTATATTTTCATTAATTATATTTATTATAATTTACTAAAAGGTAATTATACATAATTTTATTATTGTATTCGTTGATTGAGATTTAATATTTTCATTTATATTTGTTTTTTTTAATATTTATATACTTATTTATTAATTATTATTCCCATCTAATTATAATAATAATATTTTAATTATCATATATAGAAAGTTATATTTTATATATCTCATAAATTAAATCGTAATGTATTTCTTATTACTATTATCGTTACTTTTAGAGAATTATTAGATATCCTTTGTTTCATCGTTATCCCCTCTATTCACAATGTGAGTCTCAAAACTCATAATTTTAAATATAATTTGATAAAAAAATATATAGGACCATTAAAATAGTTAAGTTATTTAGTTATATATTTAATATATTATAATTATATTTTTTATTTGTTTTTTTTTGATTTATTAGTATTTGTATTATTTTCTTTTATTTTTTTAGTTTTTTAAAAAAAAATTTGTGAAAATTTTAAAAAAAAAATAAAATGGTTTATATTACATAAAATATTAATGTAATTTATATAATACTATTTAATGTTATTTAACTTAGTTCAACTAAGTATTAGTATGTAATAATATAAATAGTATTATTTTATTAATTATTCAATTGTTTTATGTGAATGCGTCACTTATTCTAATTACTGTTCTAGTATGGCTCTATATTTTATTATTTATATCTTTTGTAAACATCGATTTCCATTATCTTATAAATTCTGCTTTTTAATTTTCTCTTAATATTAATATGCAATTAACTTTTAATTTGTGTTAATTAAGCTTATTACTCTCTCTCACTCACTTTGTTCACCTAATCTTTTTGTTTAGAGTTCTTTTTATTCTTTTTTATATTATGATTTACTTTATTATTTAAGAATATTATTTTTTTTGTATTTATTTATATTTTGTATTTTATATTTCTTTTTTAATATATAATATTTAATATGTATAAATAGTGTGACTTCTTTACTAACTTGATTTTAACTATATTTATATTAAGATACATACCTTAAAATATTATTTATTTAAGCTTTTTGAGTTTCATTTGAGTTATTCTCCCATACACTTATACTTATAAATCATAATAATTTATCTCATTACAAATTATAAATTTATAATAATAATTTATATATGAATAATTAAAACTATTAAGATAAACTTAATTATATATATATTGTTTATGAGTTTGTACTTAAATGAATCCTTAGACATAAGATTGATAGTTTCTCATATTTTATTAATTATTGTTGAGAAACTTTTGGATTTAAAAAGAAAATACCAACTTCTTTACTGTCTAAAAATTTGTGAATCTCACTTCATAAACTTACAGTCCCTTGTTCTCCCTAAATGCGAATAGAGAGAGAAGGGAATTCTACTCAAGGTATACGTATTTTGTGATTTTCTCTATAATTATATATCTCACTCTCTTGAATTATATATTTTCCTCTGTGATTAGAGATTTCTATTCTACCTTATAATGGTACAAATTTATTCATGATATATTTTATTTTTTTTAATTTCTATTATTTTTTGTATTTATATTCTTAATAGTTTTATTTATATTGTATAATATAATATATATATATATGTGTGTATTTATTTTTTTATTTTTTATTTTACTCATATTTTTTCATTTCTTTTTTAAAAATTATTTTAATAATTTTTCATTTACTCTGTTTGCTATCTGCTTATGTTTTATATTCTAATATTAACTATCTTATTTAGAGGTTTATTTACATTCTATATATCATTTTATAATTTTTCCACTTCAAATCTTTGTCAAAATTATTAAATAAAAACTTTTTTCTTTCATTTTTTATTTTTTTAATTTTTTTATTGTTTAAATTGAACTTTTTTAAAAGCATTTCTTATACGTGTAAAAGTTGGCCCTGGTTGTTTACCCTTCTCTTAAAATGTTTATATATATTATTTTTATTTTTTTTATTTTTATTTTTTATTTTTTTTATAATTATTTATGTTTTATGGGTATTTTTTTTTACTTTTTATCTATTTTTTTATTTTTATTATTTTATTTATTTAATTTTTATGTATTTCTTTATTGTTTAATTATTTATAGCTTTTATGTTATATTACATCCATTTAGTATTAAATATATCAATGATTTCCATTAACTTTATATTTATTATATTTAATATTTTTTTATATTAAAACCCTCCATATTATTATGTATTATATTATTACTTATTATTATATATTATATTATTAATTATTATTAAGTAAATTTTTGTTAGTATTTTAAATTAATAGGAAATTTAAATTATCAATTTTACTTTTCAATAGACATTTTATTATTATTAATTTATCTCTGTTCCATTTTAAAATGGTATTATTATTAATTTTATTGGTTTTGTATGTGACAGTATATCACTATGAGAAAGTAAATTATAGTATAAATTTTTAGGTATAATTTGATTAGATATTTTATGGTATTATTATTTATATTTATTATAGTTGATTGTACTATAAAAAGGAAGTATTATTATTTATCGGTGGTTTAGATAAATAGTTAAACACTATTGAATTCATGAGTTTATGATAGAGTTTTTATTAATTGTATTGTGACTGTTAAGTGTTGATTTATGTAATCTAGATCTTATCTAGTAGATGAGAAGTTTAATTGTATTTAGTAATTGTTAATTTGAATCATGAGCTGGAACATGAGTTGAGTTATTTTCTTGAGGTATTAATATATTTAGTTGAGTCTATTATATTAATGTATGTGGAATTTAAATTTATTTAATAGGTAAATCTGAGTTAGTTATGCAAGTAGTGTTAGATATTGAAATAGTTTATTACGTGCGATTATTAATGGTCAAGTTAGTATTATAATAAATATTATTATCTATTATTATATATTATTATTCATTATCATTTATCATTATCATGTTACATTTTTAGTCATTATTCATTATCATTATCAATTGTTGGTTATTATTATTATTATTATTTATGTTATTATTATATTTATTTATTATTATTATTATTATTATGGTGATTATATCTTATTGTTTTATTATATTATGGTTGATATATATTATATTGTTATTATTATTATTATGATTGTATTATTTATTATTATGATTTTTATATTTATTATTATGATTGTTTATTATTATTATGATTTGGTATTATTTATTATTGATTGATTGTTATTATAGATGGTTGTTTTTTTATTTGATTGTTATTATTATGATTTGTTATTGATTTGTTATATTATGATTGTTATAGTATAATTATAATGTATTTAATTTACTTATAATGTTTAAATTAATAATATATACTATTAATTAAATTATGATATGATTATGATTTATATCATTATAATGATAATTATTAATTATAATTATAATGTTATAATAATATAAAATTATAATAATTATAAAAAATGAAAATGGAAGAATATTTATTAATGGAATTGAGGAGACATGTTTGTGGTTCCTGTAACGATTTCTTGGGTGAAGTGGCTGTTCCTCATATGTATATAAATGATTTTAGACCAGGGACTTAAATGTAATGGTTTGAAGTTTGCTGCATGATACCAATTGTTCTACCGTCAGTAGAATAATGATGATGTATAAAGATTAAAATAATCTTTATAAACTAATTGGGAGGGTTAGTGTTATGTTGCATAGTGTATATAGGGTTTTTTCATATTAGGATACTCAAATAAATAGATTTACCTACGATTTGAGTAGTTAGGGGACTTTAATGTAGGGTTACCGGGGTCCAGATTTGCGCTAACTCTGGTTAAAGCTGTCTCTTTCATAGTCAAATCACTTTTAGCATTGTTTTAGTGAGGAACTTTCTATTACTTCAGCTACTCTTCCTTGATCTTTTTTATGGCATTTTTCAATTATATTCTTGGCGACTTTTAGCATTTTTTTGATATGTCTGGCACTTTTTTAGCACTGTTTTGATGTATATTTAGCTACTTTTAGACCTTGGCTACCTTCTCCTGAGCCTTTTTTTACCACATTCGACAACCCAGCAAAGTCCTTTATCAACGGTTGTGGACATCAACCTTTAGTGAATAAAAGTACACTTCTCCTAGGCAAACGTGGACCATATCAACCGTTAGGCTTTAGAATACGTTACCCTGCAACGGTTAATCCCAGGACTATTGGTAACCTTTCAGTCACCTCAGCTAACGTTTATGAGTATTTTTAGAAGATTTATTTTTTTTCGCGGCATCTTGCGGGCGTCACATTAATGGTTGTTCCTGCTCCTACGCGCTTCTGGCTCGAGTTCCGAGACCCATTCAGCCCCGCACCTCGCCGCCCCATTATATATTATATTTAGTATATATATATCTATTAATATACTATCGTATATATATATATTATATAGTAATATATTATGATATATATATATATATATATATATACTTATATATATATATGACGTGCAACTGGCGACAAATCGAGCTGAATGTCTCAAAAGTTACTGATTTGTTGCACACTTGCGACGCCTGAAAAGGGTACTAGCATAGTTTATAGGAGGAATTAGAGATGAACCATATTAAAAAACGGTCAGAATTCACAGGCGCGGAGCACTCTCGTACTGTCTCACGGAAAGTGAACCGAATCGATGTCATTCATTGCCTCTGACCGTTCTAACGTTACTATGGTCACGGTGAAACGATGGGGCTACCTGAGATGCTATTAGCTGAAGATCGCCCATAGCAACTCAGTGCGCAAGCACTCACACGAGACTCAGAATGGGACTTACACACTAACACAGCACACACATCATACACACTTATCAACACATACCATCACGACACATCACTACATATCGCCACATCGTCTTTTACCTTCTTCACTATCACTGCAAGTGCCACGTAATGTAACGTAAGGGCGTACACGTGCGACGAGTACGAACTCAAAGCACTAATGCACATAAGCACACAATACATTAGGTTTAAGAGTGAAACGTAATATAATATATTACATTATAATTATAATATATTAAATATATTTATATATATTATATATATATAATATTATAATATTATATTATATATTATAATATTAATACTATAATTATTATATTATATATATATATATATACATATATATATATATTATCATAAATATATTATATAATATTATATATACATTATATATATATTAATTAATAATATATTTAGTAATATTATTAATAATATTTGACAGCTCAAGATAATAGATATATTACGTCCTTTATTTGAATTATACTTAAATGTTATATATCATATATTTTATATATTTATATATATCGATGGACGAAACGAGTGCACGGGTAGCTCGAAGCTACTAACGTGTTTTGCGAAGCCAATGGCTCTTGAACAACACATCAATTATAAGTGTTCATTTATAAAAATATTTATATATTAAATAATATATTCTATATTATATATATATTAATAGTTTAATATATAATTATATATTTAATATTAATATATATATATTATATATATATATAATAATAGAATGATATATATAATTTATAATATATATATATTATCATATTTAATATATATAATATTATTAATATATATTCATAATATTATTATATATATATATATATATATATTTATTATATAATATATAATAATATATAATATATATAATATATATAATAATATATCGATATATTAGATAGTTCAACTACATCTTATACTTTATCCGGCAACTGTCACCCGAGGTTGAATAAGTACTACCATGAATTCAATAATATCTGAATTCAAATATATATATTATATTAATATATTAATATATTATAATTAATTATTATTATAATTAATTTAATATATATTATTAATATATATATATATATATATATATGTGTTAGGGTGAATTAGTGTGTGTAGATATTTACATAGTATATAAATATCCGATCATACTTATCTATGATTCTTACTTCAATAATCGATTAATTTTTTGCAACGAGCATATTCGACTTACGGTGACGTCACCATCATAATTACTATATCCACGAGGCAAATACGTCACGAAAAGTTTGCCAGGCGTTTGGATTCAGGAGGATGAGTTCTCAAAACGCGCGCATATTGAATTCGGATTTAGTCGTCGCTACATATCATATATAGGGAAAATTTTTAGTTTGTAAGGGACCAAATTAGATTACATATACAAACTGAGTTTTGAGATACATTATTTGCATATACTGCAGAGTGTGCATGAATGGAACACGATATATTTGCAATGTATCGTTAGTATATAGTGAGTAATCAAGCCTTATATTTTAGATACCAAATTTTCAATTATAAAGAATTATGTAGGTATATGTAATGTACCCTTATAATTTATATAGTATATATATATAATATATAATATTAATATAATATGAACATGCTTTCCGCTGACTATATAGCCTAAATAAATCGATATAGGTCCTTATTTAAACCACGTTTATATATAATTTATAGAAAATAAAAGTCTATTTAAACCAAATTTATAATACATACGTTTTTTCATAGTGATTTAAAATACAAAATTATTATATATTAATTAATATAATATATATTATATTTATTATTAATATATATATTAATATATATATATCATATATATACTATATATTAATATAAATATAATTATATATATATATATATATATATTAATATATATATATATATTATTATAATATAATATAAATATATACTAATAATTATATATATATATATAATATATTATTATTATATATATATATAATATATATATTGGTTTTCGATATATTCTACGTTCTATAAGGTCTACATATAGTGAACGGACCAAAAAATATATAATTATATTTTTTCTCTTGTTTTTGTTAAGATTAATTTATTATTGTTCTTAAATTTATTAGTTTTTCTCATTCGGTAATTCATAGTGTATTACCACTTAATCTCAAAAACTAATGCTACTACAAATCATATTTACATAAAAACATATATAAGTCACAACAGCATATCAAACAGCTAACTAAAGTCTAGTCACAAACAAAACAGCTCTTCTATATTGCTTCTCGGCCATTTATGGTAAAATAAGTACCTGTACGTTAACTAGATAGGATGCAGATTACCCATAATATATACTACTTACTATAGGTATGGACAAGCAGTAACGACTACGTTATCTGCGCTGAAGCAGGGCCTGCTATCGGGCCTAATATTCCTGCACCTTCCACTTGGTCAGAAACCATAGTTCCCGTATTTCCATATCATTTACCTATATATATATATACGACAATTTACCTCGGAATTAAGAGGCTATGTGGATAATAAACTTAAATAAAATAAATAAAATAAATAAATAAATAAATGAATGAATAGATATGAATTATAATTGATATAATGTCAAATAAAATAAATGCTGTTAGCCATCGTATGTTAAAATTTATCAATATAATTGGTCACCTTAAACATCAGTATATAAATATTTATAGTAAAATAAAATAAAATAGTACATATAACTAGTCACCAAATATATATTATAAATAACTAAGTCAAAGTATTATAAAAAGTATAGAAAATAACAAAAATATTTATAAATATGGAATAAAATTAATAAAATTTGTGAAAAATAGAAGAAAAGAAATATTCATGAAGAAGAATTGGAATTATGTTCACGCAATAAGAAAAATAATAAATATAATAAAAAATAAAAATAAATTAAAATTAAATAAATAAATATAAATTAATATATATTTAAAATATAAATAAATTATAATAAATGAATATAATAAATAGAAAATAAAAAAATAATAATAAATATAAATTAATAAAAAAATTATATAATAAATATTAAATAAATAAATACACATAAATAAAATAAATAATTATAAATAAAAACTATAAATTATACAAATTAAAATAAAATAAAAATAAAAAAATTATAAAATAAAATAAATTAAAAATAAATTAAAATATTAAATATAAATAAATAAAAAAATAAATAAATTATAAAAAATAAGAAATTTATATATAAAAAGAGAAAAATATAAAAATAAAATAAAATGATAAATAAGATAAAAATAATAATAAATAGAATTTAAAAATTAAATTATAAGAATGACTAAATAGTATAAAATGATGGAAAGTTAAAATTGTAGGAACATTGTATTACTATTGAAATTTTATACTCAGCGTTAATTTCCATAATTTTAATATAAAAGTAACTAATTCCATCTTTTACTAATTCTACAATATAAATATTAAATTAATAAATAATATAATATAAATAAAAATAAAGTGAAATAAAAATAAATAAATATATTAAAGGGGACGGAAAATAATAAACAAGAGAAGAATAAATAAAATTAGCAAATGATAAAATTTATTTGGTGTGTACACATTTGAAAGAGTTGATCAGACTCGGCTTCAATAAGTCAAGTGTAAAAATGTGTACCCACACAACACAAAATTTAAAATTTATCAAAATATATATAAAATACAAATAAAATATTAAATAACAAAATATAAACCCGAATAAAAAAGAAGGGTATGCATCAAGACAGGTTTAGCAACAACTAACACACAAGACCATAATCAAAACAACACTAACACACAATTAAATCTAAAAGTAAATAAATAAATAATAAAATATAAATAGAAAGAAACAAATAAATAAAAAATAAATAAATAAATAAATAAATAAATAAATAATAATATAAATAAAAAATTAAATAATAAATAAATTTAAATAAAATAATTAAAACATAAATAAAAAATTAAATAAATATTAAATTAAATTAAATTAAAAAAAATATAATAAATATAATTAAAAATTAAATAATAATAAAATAAAAATAAAGTAAATATATATAAATTAAAAAATAAATAAAATAAATAATATAAATATTAAATATATATGATAAGAAAAATAGAGAATAAAGATAAAGAATAAAATAAAGTAAACGGAAATATAATAAATATAACACAAAAAAATAGGTATGAATAATAATTGTAAAAAATAAATTAAATAAATATTCAACCCAAGTGTAATTATAATAGTAGCATATTATATTATAATAAAATTAAATTTAAATAAAATAAATAATGAAAAAATAAAATTTTAAATAAATAATTGATATTATAATAAATAAAATTAAATTATTATAAATTATCTAAATAAATAAAAACTTAAATATAAAAAAAATAAAAATAAAATATAATATTAATATTATTATAAAATAACAAAATAAGAAATAAATTAAATAAATAATATATTTTTATAATAAAAAATAAAATACAGATGTTATATCATTATCAGAATATATTAAATAATAATTATATTAAAATATAATAAATATAAATAATTAAATATATAAATATATAATATATATAAATAAATAATTATATAAAATATCATATATAATTAATATAATATATATATAATATGTAGACATTAGCTATCAGTCAAGTATTTAATATACGTATATTAGGTACCTATAACACGTTGTATTTTATAGAAAATAAATAAAAGTTACAAATAAATCCATAATTTTAAAAATTTAATTTCATGTAATAAATAAAATTTATTTATATTATCATATTTGTGAAAAGTAGAGAGTAAGTTAAGCTCCTTCGCTTATAGTATATATATATAATATATAATATTATATAATTTATATATATATAATATTATATATTATTATATATATATAATTATATATTATAATAATATATATATATATAAGA
>JABUQX010126514.1:5000-19146 GCA_015478945.1 Trachelipus rathkii | reverse complement strand
CATATATACCGATAGTAATAGTACGACAAAGTCTTCTTATTACGTATCAAAAAGAACCAATGGCAACGCCAGCAGTTATTTTCAGTCTGAGAGAAATCCACCTTTCTGCTTCCTCTATGGTTATTAAAATAAATTAATTATGCAATATTACATTACTTAGGAGTCCAGACCATAATGATCATTGATATATAACTTTAAAAGTACCAATTTAAAATAGTGCATAATGAAGAAGTAGAATTTTTGTTATAAAAATACAATATTTAATCTTAAGTCATAATTTAGGTAAAAACAAAAAGTTAATTTTAAAAAGAATTTGGAAGGCCCTACCGTTTCTTTAGTAATAAACAGCACTAAAGTCAAATGTCAGAGAAGATTTCCTCTTGTGTATCATTAATGTATATTATTATACCTATATTAACCTTATAATATCATTATTAATTATTATATGTAATATATTCATTAATTCATTACTTCATATATATATTATTGATTTAATATATTATTATTATTATTCATTAAATTAATTATTATTATTATTATTGATTTATATATTATTGATTATTATTATTTCTGATTATTATTATTGATTATTAATATATTAATTTATTCATTATTATCATCAAATAAATAATTCATTATTAATTACGAAAGATCTCAATACCATTATACTATTATTAATTATCATAATGATATTATAATTATCTATGGCATTATTATGCATTCCATTAGTATGTATTATCTATTTATTATATATTCATTAAATTACTATTTATTACCCTATTAAAATATCCTCTACTTCTGTTATTATGTCTTATTATTATCTATTTATTGAGTATTACTTATTATTATTATTCCATTCAAAAGCCTACCCACCTCAATTATAAGTAACATTATAATTTTAAGTATCGAACACATTTCATAAAACTAAAATAAAATTATTTTCTCTCTTCACACCAAATCCAATCTTCTCACCCTTAAATATGTACTAAAACATAAAAATCTTGACATAGACAACACTTAAGATGGGCCAATAAATTTTAAATTTAATTACGTTTCTGACGGTTTCGTCAGTAAACCTCGGACTCTTCAGAGTTTCGATCCCTCTAACATTTGAATGAATCAATTATGACAATACGACGAACTCTTGTACAGAAATATGAATAAAATGCTCTAAAATACAAAATTAAGAAATTTAAAATTTTTGCATTTCAATATTATATTTAATTTAAAGTGACAATACGTTTGAACTTTGATCGTATAATGTCTGGTTATTAAAATGTTTTATGTAGTAAGCCTCAAGCGTAGTTTTCCAGCTTTTGATGAAATCGCGAATTGCAGGAGTTGCAAAATTTTGACCGACCTGTGGATATCATGCTAATAGTAATGTTTGTTATGTTCCGATAGAATAAATGATTCAATATATAGTTTACTAGGCTTTAACCAATCAAGTCGCCTGGTATGCCCTATCATGCTCAATCATAAGTTAGATCGTAAGTAAACCAAAATATACGGGTCGACAGATACAGTACGAGACTCAGAGCGATGCGGAACCTTGTATAAACACACATGGCTGATAACTGAAACAAAGGAGACATCACTTAACGCTAGAGACAGCAGGAAAAGAAAAGATTTTGCTTGTTTTGGGTAGAAAAGCATAATCGCAGACATCTGTATGCTTGTAGATGTAATGTGCGGGTGTCAATAATGCCGCGTAACGGTCATGTTTTCCTCTTGTATCAAAGTCGTTTCTGGCATTTGAAGTTTTTTAAATGAAAAATGTTAATGCTATCCAGAGATATCCTATTACGTATTGTCCGTTTATTGTATAGAGTTTGCTTGGATGGTTTTTGGACTTTTTTTCCGTTAAATTTAAAGGGTGTTTACAGCAGTTGAATCAGGTCTCTGTTTAATTCTTTGAACGGTTCAACATCAAATGGATCCCAATCCGAGCACCCAATTTATGAAAGCCCGACTATATTGAAATATGAGCTGTTTTTTACAATTGAATTCTAATACAGATCATACTTTCTGGGGAGTAGGAGTAGGTTGCAGCCCTGCTAAGGGTACGGTACAGACCCAATTATCGCTTGGCTTGACATGAATGACCTGTAGAACAAGAGGTCACGATCATCATTAATTTTGAGGTTTAATATCCAAAAAATGTTAAAAATACTTATTTACCAGAAACAAAATAAGTGGTGGAATAAAGGAAGTGTCGCAAGCGGTTTTAAAGTGGATAAATGTCTGTATGGTTCCTAAATATAGTAAGGCGGTAGATCCTCAAAACATATCTAAATAAAGTGACTGGGTTAAATGTATTGTTTTCCCTGTCAAACATTCCATTTTCTAGCTCGCCCATGTAAAACGTTCAGCGAATGTACGGGCCCAGATGGTCCAACCCATGGCAACAGCCCATCCTTTGGCAGGTAGAAAACTATCCTTAGAAATTTGAAAGGGGTTTCAGAGCACACACATTATAATAGTAGGTTTCCTACATATGGTTTTCGGAGAAATGGGCATGAGCGCAGTGGATTATCTAGACATTAAGAAATAAAGCATGTGTTAAAATTATAAATATCGTATGGTTTCCATTACAAACTGGCGCGAGACATTCGTAGAATAATGACGTTGACAACATCCAGAGAGAGCAAAGCGTTTCCTGCA
Source organism: Trachelipus rathkii (assembly GCA_015478945.1). Taxonomy (NCBI): domain Eukaryota; kingdom Metazoa; phylum Arthropoda; class Malacostraca; order Isopoda; family Trachelipodidae; genus Trachelipus; species Trachelipus rathkii. Next base: position 16,482 of record JABUQX010126514.1, on the reverse strand, counting down.
AGTGCTTCAAGTATTTACAGTGACCCGATAGTGTTACATAGGGTCTTCAATTATTAGATTTGACAATAAACGTGCTATTTAAGTAAGGACGTATTAAGGCTATGTGACGGATAAACAGCTCACTGAAAATAAATAAATAATAATAATAAGTAAAAATAATTAATAATAATAATAAATAATAATAATAACTAATAATAATTAATAACGAATAATAATGAAATAACTAATAATAATAATAATAATAATAATAATCAATATACTAATTCAATAATAATAATAATATGTAAATTAATCAATAATCAAATTCCACCAAATAATGAATAAATAATAATAATAATAATAATAATAGTAATTTTATTATATAATATATATAGCATATAATATAAAATATACTATACTATAATATAATATAATATATAAGATAATATATATATATGATATATTAGACTACTCATATTATATAGCTGCGCTACCCCAAAATTATAGATTTTTCTTCCCTTTGTGAACAACTTCAAGAATAAAAGCCATTAACCTTAAACATTATTTCCACAAATATAAAGCATACTAGTTGTGATATTTAGTATATATAATATAGAATATAATAATAATACAAAATCACACTATATCGAAAGGAGAACAAAAGCTCTATTCTGGCATACATCTTATAATATATTATTAGTACATACCACCCTAAGATACATAGTATATTCATACTATCACTACCCTAGTAATATACCTATCATATATATCAGTAAGTGCATTGATCATAAACGCTAATATATATAGTACCTGTATATGTGCATGGCCGGGTGCGGTATTAAATATATATATATCATACTAAGTAGTTATATACTATATATATATAGGATACTACTACTACAATTAAACGTATATATAATATATATAATATATACCTACATATATATATACTAGTGTGTTATAAATACTATACTGATATTCATATATATATATATATATATATATATATAGTAAATATATATGTATAATAGATCTCATATAATACTATAGTATAAAAGATAAAATAGCTATATATAATAGGTATACATCATAGATATAGTAATATAAGATATATACTATATACTATATATATTATATAATATACATATATATAATATATATCATAGTACTAATATAGATATATATATACATATATTATATTATACTATCTATATATATATATATAATATTATACATATATATATACGTATATAGTTATACGACTAACTATATATATATACTATTACTATAATATAATAGTAATATCATAGTACATTATAACCAAATATAGGATAATAGTATATGATATATATACTATACGTATATATAGCTATATAGATATATGATAATATCATTATAGCTTACCCCCACGAAAAAAACCTACCGGGTCTATATATACCTTAGTATCAATAGTATAAGAAAAAGGAAAGAATATAATTACTCATATATTCATAGTAATAACAGGATATATATATAAATAATAATAATATAGTATATGAAATTATATTTTCCTTCAAATATACTATATAATGATGAGTAGTATTATATAGTATATATATAATATATATATAGTTACTATATAGTATATATATAATATAGCCTATTTTTATCTCGAGATAATAGTAAATAGTGTAAAATATAATAAATAGTATATTATGTTACGCAGAATATTGACCTTCCCGACGGAAATTTCCAAATTGGGGATAAATTTCCTTTTAATTGAAGAAAAAGAAAGAATTAATTTACACCACACAACACACACACACGACACACTAAATAGCTAAGTATCATACAACATTAGTATATATATTACTTTATATAAATATAGCGTAATTTATGGAATTATTATTCACAATTCAAAGTATAATAATTGAAACTATATATATAGTATATACTATAGTATATATTACCTACGTATATAATATATATATATATATATAGTATCATACTATATTATATAATATACGTATAATATATAATACTATAATATATAGCCTTATAATACATATAAGGAGGATAGATATAATCAGATATATATATATATTATATAGTATATACGGTACATAATTACATATAATATAATAGTATTTTATATATAAATATAGCGATAATTTAGATGGAATTCATTATATTAAGTATTGCATTATTGTATTAAGTATTATATTAAGTATTATATCAAGTATTATATTAAGTATCATATTATTATAGTATAGTATTGTCAGTGTAATAATAATATCAATATATAAGGTATCAGGAAAGTTTCACATAATATACGTATAGAGTATATATATACATATATACGCATATATAGTTACGCTATAATTTAGAAATCTGATTTGCATTTTGTGAAATTTGAAATTGAATTTTTAAGAATTAATAAGAAGAGATCAGTACTATTCTAACACCGAACCGTGTCTGAGGAAATGACATTCTCAATGCACTCAAGAGAAGCCTGTAATATACTTTATGCGAGCCAAGAGAGTGGGAAAAATTTAACACATTGAAAACATGTATCATTAACACATCCCGAGCGCGGAAAAATGTCACAAATGAAACGGAGACGTAATATGAGGATTATCTCACAAAACAAGCAAAACAGCAAAGCAAGTGTATGCATCAACAAAGTAACATGCCAAGGATCAAAAGCATTGCCGAAATATAGATAAACCAATAGCGCCCTGGTGTACACAAATCCTAGCCTATAATTTTTGGGAATGACGAAATCAACCAAAACTGCCCCAAGAAACGGTCAAAACCCAAAGGTGACAGACACCACTAGATGAAATAAGAATTTATTGCTTTGCTCTGCAAGACCCAGAAGTTGTGCAAGAACGGTCCTCGAGCGAGGATACCCATAAAAAACCCATACCGTTATTGAAAGGTAGATGACAGTAAAAGTGGAATGATCTCTAGCCTATAGAGATACCCCAAAGAACATTAGTCAAAAAGCCAATATGGAATTATAGGACACGATTTTTTATTTTTTGGGAGTGATGGTTATTTCAGGTTTGATCGTCGTTGATCAGTTGAAACATTCTGTGAGCCTAATGGTCTTGGGTATCTATGACAAGAGAGTGTTGGCCAACTGGGAAGTGATAAAAGCTTTACTATTTATGCCAAATATACCAGCTTTGATTCCAGAACTGAATTTACCTGACCACCATGAGCTTTCAATTGAAGATGACTTTCTAGGTGTGTTACAACGAGGATGGAGCTTCATTTACCACACACCCAAAAACCAAACATAAAATGGTAAATGATGCATGACCAGGGAAAAGCCAGATCTAAATTATCATTGGAAATTTTTGTGATTTAGGATGGAGATCCTGATTTCCCATTTGCAATCCAGCAACAAGGTCCGAGGTTGATCGAAGCTATCATTCAAAACCTGGGTTCAGAGTTATCAAGGACGCTTTAGTGACTCTTGCCACGAAGGATTGAGAAGGTTAATAACCAAAAGGATATCCAAGAAAATATTTAATTTTTTTTGCCCAATATTTCATAAATTACTTTTATAGTAGTTATTAAATATGTTTGGATTATCATTGTCATACTAGGAGTAATTTAAATATATATATTATATTATATATATATATATATATATATATATATATATATATATATATATATATATTATATATATATATATATATATATATATATAATATACCATCCATCATTACCCACCTTCTTTCCCCATACTGGGGGTAAGGTTCGTCACGTACTGGAAACGGAAAAGTAGAAGAATTATGACGCAAAGTCGAAAGAAAGCCCAGCCTTTATTATAATATATATATATAAGTATATATATATATATATATATATTAATATATATATATTATAATATTATATATATATATATATAATATATATATATATATATATAATATATATAATATATTATTATATAATGATATATATATTCAACTTGATGCCATGTTATTTCAGATATAAATTGTTTTTATTTTATTTTTAAAATTATCTATAAAATATCTTTTACATAAGTTATTTTTAAATCTATTTTTTATTTAAATTTTTAATTTTATTTTTTTAAAATTTAATATTTTGTATTTTTATTTTTATTATTTTTAATAATTTTTTTAAAAAAATTATTTCTTTTAATTAACGAATGTCCTTTGTGTAATTGTCAAATAATTGCTGAAATTTCAATACTTTGCATGAAAGGTATTTTTGCTCACCGCACCGCACCGCACCGCACCAAAATGAGCGTACCACGCACCGCACCCGGTGCATTATTCAACCCTAAAAAGTATCCTTAATTTTTATATAATTAATTAGTCAGTCTTTAATGATTTGTTTCTTCTTCTTCTTCTTCTTCTTCTTCTTCTTCTTCTTCTTCTTCTTCTTCTTCTTCTTCTTCTTCTTCTTCTTCTTCTTCTTCTTCTTCTTCTTCTTCTTGTATGAAAAGGAAAATACGACAAATGACCTAATCGACAAATATAGAATTCTAATTAAAAATTTGAAAGAAAGATCAGGTAATATTTTGTGTTTAGGAATTTTGCCTCGTTGTTTAATGGAACTAAGAGTTGCCAGCAGAGCAATTTTTTTCAACGCAAGATTAGAAGAAATTTGTAGGGCAGAAAACATCTCTTTTGTTAACCTTTGGGGAAGCTTTGATGGTCAGAATAATTTATACAGAAAAGACGGGATTCATTTAAATGATATTGGTGACGCGCGATTAGGTCGACTATTGAACACTGAGGTCACAAAAATGCATAAGGAGATAAACTGTAGCAAACAGGTTTTTCGGAAAGGTTCAAATCCCCGTTCAACATTTGCGAAATGAAAGCTATGTCTTTCAACGCAAGAAGCATTCGTAACAAAATAAATGAATTTAAAGCTATTGTTTACACAGAAAACTACGATATAGTTACAATCACTGAAACATGGTGCAACTTTAAAGATCGCGATTTTATTTCAGAATTTCAAATTAATGGTTATAAGTTATTTTTCAAAGATAGAAACAATAATAGGGAAGGGGAGGCGTTATGATTTATATAAAAGACATATATCAAACTACTCAGCTAGAAGTAGCTGATATTTATGAAATTGATATCATTGGAATTAAAATAGAAACATTGAATATAAATTTGAATTTAATAAACGTTTATCGTCCACCGTCCTCACAATCGGCAATAGATGTAGCTTTGTATGCCGAATTAAGCAAAATTTTAGAAGGGTATACAATAATTGTAGGAGACTTTAACTGCCCAAATATTAACTATAATTTACTTGATGCAGATCCCGAAGGAAATAGGTTACTAAAGTTCTTAGGAGATAATTTCCTTTTTCAAATAATTGATTGCCCAACAAGAGGAAACAATATTTTAGACCTACTAATAGTGAGTCATTTGAACTTGGTAAGAAGTTTTGAGGTTATAGAACCAATTGGTAAAAGTGATCATAACATGATTAAATTTACCATTAACATTGAAAACAAAATACATAGCAATAACTTGAAAATTCCTGATTTTAAGAACACAAATTTTAATAACTTTAAGGAAAGCTTATCTATATATGATTGGGATGAAATATTAACAGGCAATGCAAATATAATGTGGGATACGTTTTTACAAATATTTAAAGAAAAAGAAAATGATTTTGTTCCATATAAAATAAAAAGAACTTTACCTAGTTCAAAACCAAGATGGTGGAACAATGAAATTAAAGATTCGTTAAATAATAGAAATAGGGCTTATAAACTTTGGAAGACTTCTCCCTCAGTAGAAAATAATAATAATTACAAAGTTTGGCGTCGAAACTGCAAAAGACTAATTAGATGTTATAAAAGAAACTATGAAATTAATATTGCCCGGGAGAGTAAAATTAATTCTAAAAAGTTTTACAATTACGTCAATAATAAAAGTTCCATTAAGGAATCAATTGGACCACTACTGGACAATAACGGAAACCTAAAGTCGAACAATGCCGATGTGGCAAACATCTTAAATAATTTTTTCTCCTCAGTATTTACGAAAGAAAATCTAGATAATGTTCCTAACATGAAAGACGTACGGGATTTTCATGCAGATAGTATTTTAGATACATTTGAAATTTTAGAAGAGGAAGTTGCTTTCCAAATTGATAAGCTATTAATTAATAAATCACCTGGACCAGATGGATTTTATCCTATGCATCTAAAAAATTTGAAAGATGTATTAGTAAAACCTCTGACGATGCTTTTCAATAAGTCTTTACAAGAAGGATTAGTACCGCATAATTTCAAACTTGCAAATATAACTCCTATTTTCAAAAAAGGAGATCGTAAGCTCCCTAATAATTACAGGCCAATTAGCTTAACTTCTATAGTTGGCAAAATTTTTGAAGCAATACTAACTAATAGATTAGTTTCACACCTTGAAGATCATGGATTGCTCAAGAATTCCCAACACGGGTTTAGAAGAAATAGATCATGCTTAACTAATTTACTAGAATTTTTTAATATAGTTATTAACGATGTAGATAATTACAAATCTTTTGATGTTATTTATTTAGATTTTCAAAAAGCATTCGATACCGTCCCTCATCAAAGATTATTGGAAAAGCTAAGAGCTCACGGTATTCGAGGAAGGCTTTTAAATTGGATTAAAAATTGGTTATTGGACCGACGACAACGAGTTGTTGTCAATGGTGAGTGCTCAGAATGGGCTGATGTTATTAGTGGTGTACCACAAGGATCTGTTCTGGGTCCAATACTTTTTATTATATATGTAAATGACATAGATGATGACATTTTAAGCAATATCTCGAAATTTGCTGATGATACGAAACTTGGAAATCGCATAAATTGTGAAAAAGATTATCAATCGCTCCAGAGCGATTTGAATAAGATTGTAAATTGGTCAAAAACGTGGCAAATGAAATTTAATACCGATAAGTGTAAGGTTATACATTTTGGAAGTAGCAACAATGAATATGATTACAAAATAGATGACTCAGTTATCAAAGTTGTCAGTGAGGAAAAGGATCTAGGGATATTAATTAATAAGGATATAAAAATTTGCGAGACAATGTGCTGAAGCTGTTTAAGAAAGCAAAATAAAGCTCTAGGCTTTATTGCCAGAAACTTTGAATATATAAATCTTAAAATATAATACTTCCTCTTTATAAAACATTAGTTAGACCTCATCCTCATCTGGAATACGCAGTACAGTTTTGGAGTTCATACCTCAAAAAAGAGATTTAAGAAAAAAATTTAAGGAGATTCAAAGAAAGGAAACCAAATCTAATGCCAGAAATTGAGAGGTAAGTCATACGACCAACGACTAAGCGAATTAGATATTACATTTCTTTAGAAACAAGAAAGATTTGATAGGAAAATTTAATAGAAGTCTTCAAAAATACTAAATAAATGGAAAATATCGATTACGGCAGTTCTTAGATATGATTTTAACGATGTAACACAGAAGTAATAGGCATAAACTTTGTCATAAACGATTTCAAACCAAAATAGCAAAGAATTTCTTCACTTTACGATGTAATTGAGAAGTGAAATAGTCTCTCTTATGAAATAGTGAACAGCGGCACATCGATTTATTCAAGAAAAAATTAGATAAACACTTTAAGTAAATTGGTCTGTGAACTTCAACTCATACCGAATCTTACTTTTATTAAAACAATAGAATTAGATAAGGTGAAATCAAACAAACTATTGAGATCATTTGGTAAATGTTAAAAGTACATCTTAAAAGAAATTGGGCGCCGAACTTATATTGAACAGTTTTAATGTTTACCCCTTAGAGGTAAATTTACCGCAAATGTTTACCGCTGTTCTAGCGCTCTAAGTCGGTGGTCGCGTTAATCACACTATCATCTTAATTTGTTAATAAACAGGCTTTGATGTTCATCGTTCTGGAGGGTTATTTTCTAACGTTTCTAAGCGGTGACACATCGATCACACTATCATAATATTTTGTTATTAACCAATTTGTTGTCCAACCACTTAGAGGGTTATTCTAACATTGCTAAGCTGGTTTGAACATTCATCGATCACCACTTACAATAATATTTTGTAATAACAGATTTGGGGTTCCACCGTTTAGAGGGTTAATTATAACGTTCTAAGCCGGTGACCTTATCTTCCCTCAGACTAGCCTTGAGTGGACTGTAAAGTCTTTGCTAGTCGGTGTTCTTTAGTTCTGTAGTTCTGTAGTTCTTCTTCTTTCTTCTTCTTCTTCTTCTTCTTCTTCTTCTTCTTCTTCTTCTTCTTCTTCTTCTTCTTCTTCTTCTTCTTCTTCTTCTTCTTCTTCTTCTTCTTCTTCTTCTTCTTCTTCTTCTTCTTCTTCTTCTTCTTTCTTCTTTCTTCTTCTTCTCTTCTTCTTCTCTCTTCTCTTCTCTTCTTCTTCTTCTTCTTCTTCTTCTTCTTCTTCTTTCTTTTCTCTTCTTCTTCTTCTTCTTCTTCTTCCTTCTTCTTCTTCTTCTTTTTCTTTTTCTTCTTTTCCTTTTTCTTTTCCTTTTTCTTTTCCTTTTTCTTTTTCTTTTTCTTCTTCATTTTCTTTTTCTTTTTCTTCTTCTTTTTCTTCTTCTTCTACTTCTTCTTTTTTCCTTAAATAAGTAAAAATAAAAAAGTAAATAAATGATAACGATTATGACAAGATGGGCCAAAGCTATTACTTATGCTTTCCAAGTTGCCCAAATTACGGCATATTGTTATCTATAAAGGTTAACAGGAATTCGTTACTATATTAAAGCACTAGACATGATTTTCAGTTCAATTTTGCTTTCTAAGAAATTTATCATATATATTTTAGTTCGAACTCCATGTCGTTTTAGTTTAAAATTCTCCCCAAACCTCGAATTTTACCAATAAAATATTACTTGATACTGCAAATATTTGCTAATACCTGCTAAAAAGTATTATTATTATTATTATTATTATTATTATTATTATTATTATTATTATTATTATTATTATTATTATTATTATTATTATTATTATACCCTAATCAATTTTTTTTCACTAAAGCTTTAATTGGAAGAGCCCTCTCTTACACTACTTTTAACCACTAAAGGGGGTGGGGGTGAATAAATAAAAAATTTTTTTTTGTTAAATACAAAGAGATCAACGATAAGACTTTGAACTTGAAAGTCTTTAAGGGAAAGAAATAGAGAATGGGGAATATTCCAGACCTCGCTCAATAATGAACGTGATTAGGATCAGCATAGGCACACAAAGTTTTGGCTAAAGATTGGTTGTTGTGTTTGTGTATGAGAGTTGTAAAAGTTGTAAAATATTAAATATGTCCAAAATTTAACTGACAAAATTATGTAATGAAAACTTTAAAAGAAAGAGATAAAACCCTTTATCCAAAAACTTTATTAAATTTTTTACCATATATATTAACAAAAATCTTCCAAATATTTTTATGTTTACCATGATACTGTTATTGGAATGTTTTTTCTTTCTGTTTTCGTTCCCTGTTTTTCATTATTTTTTTTTAGGATAATGATATTAATTAAATTAATTTTCAATTTTAAATTTTGCGATAAAAAATTTATAAGCTCAAAAATTAAAACATTAATTAAATTAATTTTCTAGGTTTCTTTGTGTTCTGACAGGAAAATGACTCATTTAATGGGAGAATCGGTACCCCCTTATGCCATGCATGTCCAGAATAGCAGTACGTTAGACGATTATTTTTTTATCCACCCTAACCCCATTTCTACCTATTCGTTGCACAGAAAAAAAAATTTTTTAAGTTGTGTTATGATAGCATACGTAGGCCTCTTCAGGAGTTTAAAATTTTACGTCACTGTGAATTGAAACATTAATGATATAATTTTTTACATCATCAATATATAATATTTTATTTCTTTCCAACATACTGTATAACGCCAAAGTAAAACCCATTACATTTATATTTCAACTTCTCAATATATAAATTATATAATATAATATATATATTATATATATATATTATATATATATATATATATATATATATATATATTATATATATATATATATATATTATATTATATATATATATACTTTATAAACCCTCCTTGGTATTATACACCAATATTTGCCACACTAACAAAATAGCATTGTTAGTTTTTTAATTTTCGTCCCAATAAAAATAACATTTAATATAAAGACAAGTGAAAAAAAAATATTAATCTGATAGTAATATAAAAATTTTACATATGCTTTTTTCTCATTATTAATTAAAAAAATATTGTAAAATTATTTTAAAAATAAAAATAAAACAAAATTGTCTTATGGGTAACTATTTTTAAACAATTACAGGACTTTGACACAAACAATTCCATAAACATTGCGTTTTCGATTGTAAAGTATATCAGTATTGCGAGTAAAGTAATATATATATGAAGTAGTTTGATGAAAATTAAATCATTTGACCGCGTATCAATATTTTCACGCGACAAGCAGTAGGCCATCCAATTCATTTTATTTTATTAATATTAAATTCAGAAGTTTCCGTTAAAGATTAAAATCTAATTTAAAATTCCGGTTTCTATGTTTCGATGAGGTTGCTAAAGAGTACTATCTTTGGGTCATACGGAACTATTATGAGAAATGTTATTTATGATTGGGTCAATGAGTGATAGAAATATGGATTTTGATATAAAAAAATTTCTGTTGTATTCGGCCAGATGCCACTTCACTGACTAATGAAACATAGTAATTCTATGACTCAGAACCAATTTAAATATTGCTTTTCCAAAATTTCTAAATAAAAGGTGAAGTACAATTATTAATATTTTTAATATTTATAATTTCGAAACCATTGTTTTAAAACTGCAAATTATTCTTACATCATTTACTAACAAATGTAGTGAAGAAAAAGATCATTAAAACCAAAAAACAGAAACCCATTCCCTTAACAGATTTCAACAAGTGGATCACGAAGCCATTAAGCATCTATAAAAATTGGTGGCTCCAGAAAACGATAATAAAAAGGAAACAAGCATAAATTACTGAAATTCTATAAATTTTTTCAAAATGGACATAAAAATAAATTGAAATGGGTGTACCTGTTTTTCTTTTTACCAAATTTTCTCGAAGTCGTATTTTGAGACGGAAAAAAAAAAACCAAATCTTTGTCCCAATTGCTAAATTATTTCTCTTCTCAGGTGTTTATGTCCACCATTTAAGAAAATTTTAGTTTCACACGGTATGATGTGGCAATGGTATCAGTTTTTAGGCTTTCTCTTGAAAGCTCTCGGTATTTCTTCCTTTCTTTTTTATTCCAAACAAGGGACAACCTCAATAAGATTTTCTTTTCATGTTTGTGGTGATATTTAGCCAGTTTCAATGGACATTATCCAGAAAGGATTAAAGATCCATCTTGTCCATCTTCAGTCACCAGATTTCTTTACCACTCGTAAAGGTCTGTCGACGATGTTTGAATGTTTATAAAACAGTTTTAACATTACAGGTTCCTCTTAAATATTTTGTGATTTTATTTTACTTTAAGTT